>VZUA01084885.1:942-23846 GCA_013401035.1 Horornis vulcanius
ACGGTATTATCATTATTTTAAAATATTTGCTACCTATCTCCACATGCCTGTGCACTTACACAGGAGTTGCTGGTGAAATATAGTTTGGCAAGACTGCTTGAATACAATCTCTTTGGACTTCAAATTCTATGACATTTTTCTACTGACCTTCTATTAAGGTCAATCAGATTTCTGACATTGACCTCTGTGAAAGAAAGACATCTGGCCTTTCATAAATCATTCCTGACTCTGTTGAGATTTGGAATAAAAAGCTACCATATTCTTAGGCTCAAAGGACAGATGCTAATTTTGACAAGAGGAATTCAAACTAAAATAGGAATACAGAGATCTTTAGACTGGAAAGGGCAAGCCCAGAGGCAAACGAGAAGGCATGATTTCTAAAATTGCGGTATCATTTTAACTAAAAGGAATTTCCATTTATATTTATTTGAATGCCTGTGCTGTAATGTCTGGTATTACGAAGCATTTCATAAAAGGCTGCAGCTAAACTAAAAATTCTTGGTTAAAATTACTGGGAAGCAACATTTCCGTGATGAAATGCATGCTAAAAATATTGACAAGAATAAATCCACAGCACTCTTTTGGAAAGTACCAAGCCTTCATCTTGGAAATTAACATTCACTGAACAAAAAGAGAGGCAAAGGAAACTGTGAAAAATGTTTTCCAAATGCAGTCTCTCACACATAAAATTCCTCTTCTGTTGAAGCAGATCTTGCTTTATCAACTTTGAAACAATGCTCAGCATAACTGTCAGTAAAAAAATACTATTTACAATCTCAGCTCTTTAACACTCAACTTTAGTGATAAGAAAATTCCAGAAGCTTCAAGTACTTTTTAAAGGGTTGCACAACTTAAAAAGATTTTTTTTATGCTCAAATTTTGCAAAAATGGATCAATGTAGCAAAATAAATAGTCATGAATTTCTCAAATTTATAGTAATTTCACTTTTTTCATAAATCAGATTTTAGGCAGACTTTTTGATATTCTTTTGTTTCTTTTGTAGTCCCTTCCAATGACAGAAAATGTATAGGTCTACTTTCATGAGGCACACTTTGAAATCCATACCATTTAAGTGCTTTTTTAATCTACTTATCTTCCCCCTTCTATTGATTTGTCGTGCTGGCAGTATTAAATATCCTTAAAAAAAAACAAAAAAAAAACAAACCAAAAAACAAACACCCCAAACAAATGAACGAACAAAAAACCCAAAAACCAAAGCTATATGTTTTCAGTAACGTTTCTGCCATTATGCTTCCTTTTGCAATTCTTAGTAGATATTTTTTCACTTCCTGCTCCAAGCCATTGTGGGCTGTTAACATTGGCCATGTTTGCTTTGGAGACGACTATAACTCAAGCTAAGACAAGGTGTTTAATCTCTGTTATCAGTAAAAGCTTGTAGAATATTTTTAGGCACACTTTTTTTTTTTGTACAGGTATTTTCTAAGCATTTTTAAAGGTGAACCCACATGAAGAAAAATGTAAATTATGCCCTTCCAGAAACTGAAATATATTTCTCAAGAACAGAATAAGAACTCCTCTAGCTGAAGTTTAACATTGTTGCTGCTTCTTAGGTTGAGTTATTAGGCAACTGAGGGGAAATAGGGAGGGCCTTGCTGAGTTGCTTTCTTAGGGGAAGTTGAGTATGGTAGTGAGATAAGTTTATTTATTTTCCTCTTTTCATAGGGAATGCTCACAGTTTTGGCTTTCTTGAACAGATTTGCTTTTCAGTCTGTCCAAGATCACAGGATCTCTGCCTGTACTTCCCCCAGCTGCAGGTAACCCTCTGGTTTTCCATCAGTACTTGCATGAAATAAAATTTACTTGGCTGCTGTTAACCTGAGTTAACAAATTATTACCCTCTGCTTTTCATCAAAGCATTCTTCAGACATTTGATTTGATACATACTTAATCCATCTCAGTGGAATGAATATGGGCTAAAGAGTATTCAGAAAAATATTTATGCAGGAGATCGGAGGGCAATAATCTCAAAGTGCATGGAAATGGCCCAGGGCTGTGAGCAGGAGAAGTAAACACTTAATCCAGATAGTTTATAGCGGAGGAAGACATAAACTTTCTGGTTTTGTCAGGTTCCAAAATTCATCTCAATCAATCTGTGAACCAACGAGACATGTACTTTCTCTGGGTTAATTAGCATTTGTTCAGACCTTCCCATGTGGTCCAGTGACTGAACAATGGATTCTTTTGTTCCAGCTCTCCTCTTTACAAAGAAGGTTTAATTACTTCTCCCAGTTAGCCAACATGACATTTAGTTTTAGAGAAGTTTCCAATTGCCCACAGATCAAGGATAATCTTGCTGGTAGATACCAAGAATTGTCAGCATAAGAAGGTGTAATAGACTGGAATATATTATAGCTGAAATGGAGAGTAAGAATTTTGAAAATTGGTTATAGGGTATTCGGTCTCCTATGTCTGGTGAAGTGTTTAATAGCTGGAGAGTTAGAAGGGCTAGGTTTATTTTTGACTGTGTGTTGAACTACAACTTCATGAAAAACTCTGCCAGGACTTCCAGAGTTCTATATGTAAAGAGTATTAAAATTGTTGCTGTTGTGCATCATGAGCTAGACTTTAATTTTTGTGGTAGTGAAGTCATAAGCATTACATATTAAAGACTTATTTTTAGTGATGCACTGAAAGAATGCTGTGTCTAGAATGAATTTTGGGGTTTTTTTTGTTTTTTGTTTTTTTTTTTTTGTTTTTTTTTTTCTCTTATAAATTAAAAAAAGGCATTAGTCTTAACCTCAAAATGCTTGAGCTGTGTACTTTGATAGTGTATGTCATCATTCCTCTTCAAAATGGCTGGAGAAGATTTATGAACATTTTCTGTCTCCTGGTACCCTAAAACTGCTTTCATAGTTTGTCAGCAGTGAAAGAAATGGAAGTTCTAAAAGAGCAGTAATATTTTACAGCCTCTCATCCTTGAGTAAGGTCTTAATGTGTCTGGGATAATGACAACCATTTTGATCTTACTAGTAATCTGAATATAAACAGCATTCAGGGTTTTCATATGTTCTATTAAATTATTTTTTATCCACAAGTATCAAAATAAATAAGAGTTAGATGACCGTGTCTTTGGAAACAATGGCTTTAATAAAAATAGAGCCTCTCTTTAATAACATCGGTCTCATGCACATTTATTTGTGCTATCTGTAAAGGCACACATCAGATCTGAAAAGAAAAATCAAATCCTTATTCATGACTGCAATTCTGCTCACTTATCAGCAAAACTGAAAATAAGTAGAAGTCAGGATTTCATGGGACAAAAGCCCCCACCTGATATCAATTAAAAACATTTTGAAATTACCATTATTTTTAAGTGCTTACCTCAAACTCATGTTACAACACTACTGAGAGGGAAGAAGTGCGATAGCACTGTTTCTGTCGTAAATTAGTATCCAGCCTGCAGCTGTGTAGCTCATTAAAAACTGTGTCATTTAGGGATATTTTGAAAACACAGAGGTCCATTAAAGAGACTGGCAGTGTATAGTTGTCAAACAGACATGCAATTATTGTCATAATATTGCCATCAATTGGATAAGAGAAATTACATGATGAACTGAGAAGCTGGTTTATATCCTTTTGAGATTTTCCAGCACAATTTTTCCTTTGTTCAGGCCAGCCATCACCCATCTTTGTATCTTTGAATATGAGGACTCAGAATGTTTACTGGGAACCTTTGTGAGTACTAATTGCAACTTCTTCACTCCAGCTTCTGAGGGCTACAATATTTCCCTCCTGCTTTCACACTGCCAATTTACAGTGATTTACATTGGTCTGTCCCAGTGACAGAGATTAGCTTCTGGTTGTCCATTAAAAATCTGGCAACATCATTTCTTGACATCCACATTACTGTCCAGAGATGTCCTTTTGTCATGCTGGGGTTGTTGGGGATAACTGAAGGTGGGAATCTCGTTTCTTCCCTCCATGGCAGTGACAAAGCACACACAGTGTCAACCTCACACAGCCAAACTTTATGTCTGTAGTTCATGTTGCCCACATGTCTTAGGTCTACACTGATGTGATTATTCCCAAGAGTCAGTAAAGTCCAAGACTGAGTAAAGCTTGTCAATTCTGCTCAGGTCTTGATTACAGTTGCCTGAGCTGCTGCTACCTACTTGGCAGCGTGGCTGCAGCTTGTGTACGTGGCTTGAAGGCCAGCCCTCCTCTGCGGCTTGTCTCGGGTTCCCTTTGCTGGCCTGTTTCTGCCTCTGACTGCTGAGGAAACTGAGGTGTACTTTATACACCTTTGCTTCTCTCTTTTCCTTCTCATTATAAACTGTGCCTCACAGTAAGCAAAGCCTCAAGTGACACCCAACCAAATCTGCTTTGCAATGTTCAGGAAGTGCTTGCATCTAAGGAGGTTGGGGTGGGTCAGGGATAAGGACAAAAGCTGCTGCTCCTCATAAGACTTGTTTTGTCCTTCACCAGCTTCACTGCCTTTCTTTGGAAGAAATTCCCTTTTTGCAGCAAGGGGCCCAGAACTGAACACAAGATTCAATGTGCAACCTTACCTGTGCTGAGTACAGAGGCATGATCTGGCCTGGTCCTGCTGGCCACACTATTGCTGATATTCACCACCACTCTCTTGGCCCAACCATCCAGACAGTTTTTAATCCAGTGAATAGTAAAGACATACAAACCACAGGAAGTCAGTTTTTCCAGGAGAATGCTGTGGAAAACAGTGTCAAAGCCTTTACTGAAGTCAAAATCATAGATTTGATGTTCAATTCTGCTTGTGGATGTTTGACAACCTTAATGAGCAGCTATTTGTAGTGTTGATGTTGTAGATAAAACACAAAATAGTCCAGAAAGCCTCATCTATTTTGGTTAAAATCATATGTCACTTCTATGAATGCAAATTGGCTAAGGTCTTACTAGTGAAATTACTAGCATTCATTTCCTGCCTTCATATTTTTTGTCTCTTTGTAAGGTGCTTCATGGAATTGGGACTTGAGATGAATACACAAGTTGCCCCTATTATCGACATTGCTTCCAATGCTGTGCTGTGAATAGGACATTATTTTATTTTTTAATGATTGTTTTTCTTTAGAAAAAACCAAAAAACCAAGCAAACAAACAAAAAAAAAACCCCAAAAAACCCCTTAAACCATCCAGCCAGGTATATTTTTAATACTTTAATGAAGTCTATTTAATGCTTCAGAAAAATTAATTTCCAGAACACAAAGAAATGTAAGCAAAAAGTGTTGTTACCATCCAGTTTAAACCCAGAAAGGCAAAAAAAGCTAAATATCTTTGTATAAACTGGAAAGAACTTTACATGTTTTGGTGCCAAAAATTGATTTATTTTATTTAATAGTAAAAGAGGCAGAGAAAGAAGGAGAGAAAGAGAGAAAGAGAGAAAGAGAGAAAGAGAGAAAGAAAGAGAGAGAGAAAGAGAGAGAGAAAGTGAGAAAGAAAGAAAGANGAAAGAAAGAAAGAAAGAAAGAGTATGGGGGTGGGGGACAGGGGGAAAGTGATGGGGTTAGGTGGAAGTATATCATACATCCAAGGGTCCCAAAGATGTCTCATTGCTCCCCTCCATCTGCTCTTCTTGGTGATGAGGGTCCCTCAAGGGAATGAGGGTGTGTTGCGTCATGCTGCAGTGCTCTGGTGGAGGTCTGGGGACCCTTTGGGGGCACTTTGATGGCCCATGTCACCCCCTTTGCTGTGGATAAGCTTTGCCCAGGTGAAGGGCCCTTCAGCTGAGCTGGTCTGCACACTGAAGGATGGACGTCCACTGCCACAACCTCACTACCTGAGGTTTTCCAACACACCCAAAGCCTCTCTCCCCCCACCATTTGGAGCAAGGGTCTGTGTAACCCTGGCAGCTGATAGCCCTGGTATCTGATAGCTATGCTCTCCTCCCCAAAGATGTTAGGCTTGAGGTTTGTGAATGTCCCCATCCCTGAGTTATTACTTTAACTTATCTTCATCGGGAAAAGGTTCAGGGTCTCACTCCAAAGGCCTTTACAGGGTGTGGTGGTATCCTCTGTGGCTTTTGTAATACAGTTCTACTATAATAGGCAAAAATCTTTCAATAAAATGTTTAAATCATAAACTACAATATTCCAGCCTCTGAAAAATAGGAATACCAATAAAAAANCACAGAAAAACACCAATGTAATCATGGTGTAGGAACCTCTCCTAGTCTAACAGGTGTTACTAAATATAAAGATATACTATATATAAGACAAAATAACAAAATCTTTTGTGTTCTGGAGAATAATCCACTTCAGCTAATATCAGACTTGAAGGTACAGTCTCTCTCACCTTCTCTGTTTTGATGGTATTTTTCCAGCTCAGGTTTTGGGAAGGATCAATAGCTAAATGACACTAATCTTTGTGCTCAAACCGAAGACTGGAAAAGCTAAAATTTGAACTCCAGGACTCCCTGCTACTTGCACTTTGCTTGCATAAAGTTAGATGATTTGGGGGCCGTGAGGCCTGGTGATTCTCAGTGTGCCTAAATAAGGGTACATTTTTCAAATCTGGTCACCCTCCAAAACTGTAGTGAGACTGAAAACCACATAAATTTAAACAGAACTCTGTGGTGTTAAGCAGTGACCATGCCTTGATTAAGAACATTAAGGATACAAAAAAATACACCCACCAACTTTCAAAATTATGACTTGTGACACATTTGTCGTTTGTCAGGCTCACAGCATCAATCAAATCTTGCAGCCAGTGACTGGAGTAATTATCTCATCCAGTGCTGGATTTAATTATTTTAAGAGACATTTTCAGGACACAAAAGATGTTAAGCCTGTTAAATCACAATGATATGGAAACAAAAACATTTACTATACAGTGTCCTAAAGATTTTGTGCTTTTTGTTCATAGCACATTGACTTACATCACCTGTCGTGCTACTGCTAGAGTTGCTGATTATTAACGAACACATACTTGACTCCATCATTACCACGTGGGCCAGAAGTCTTTCTCTCTTTCCCTTTACTGGTTCTTCCTCTTTCTGCCAGCTGTATACATTTTGTGAACACAGATTTTCAGTTCTCAGGAGCTTCTGTTTTGTGCATTGCCTGCTCCACTGATTTTTTCCATCCTTGAGTGGTCTCTATATTCTGATATTTGATTGTGGTGTTTTGTATTCGAGCAGGACTGCAGTGAGAATTTGATGGCAAATAGCATTATAATGTCCTCCTGTACAAATGCTTCTAGCACCTTTCAAAAGGCATAAAGTCAATCTGTCCTACACAGCAAGCAAAAATAGCTACTGTCTGCACTTTGTTTCTATTTAGTAAACATCAGAGTAGAATCTGTGTTTGGCTAAGGTGTGGATGAAATAATTTTTTTTTTAATGGAATGATTGTTGTAGTTGGGGCATCATATTATTGGAAATGGTGGAATTTTTTTATCTTGTTGAAGAGAAACCTTAAGCAGGAAGAAAGCTACAATCTGACTCAGTGCTCATTTGCTAGAAAGAAGTGGCAATGTTTTCAGAGTGCAGAAGCTGAATTGTTTTTCATTCCTATCTCTTACTGTATCATTATGAACTGAGGAGATTCAAGGGGGTCTAACTTCAGCTTTTGAGATGGAAAGGAGGAAACTGCTGGATTACATCTCCTGTCCTGTGGCTGGCATTTCTCTCTCTGCTGGGGTCTGAGTAGTGTATCTGAGTGCTCAGTACAGGGGTGCACAGTGAGGTCTGACATAGCTGAATTTCAGATACTGAGGCCAAACTCACTAACCAAACTGACCAAAAAATCACCTCTTCCAGGAATAAAAGAAATAAAAAGAGATTAGCTGCAGCAAAATTCTGACTTGACTCAATAGTGATCTTATTTGTATATGTCAGGGGAGGAGCTGCAATGTACTGGATTGGCTTATGGTGGATATCTAAACACAAGTTAGGGTGGTTTTTCCCTTGAATAAACTTCAGCACTAATAAAGTGGCATTTAAAACAACAGTGATAGCTTGTACTTATGATCCTCTCCATTCCTTATTCTGGGTTTTGTACTCATTTGTCATCTCATTTTTCTTCCCCCTTGCCCCAGTATGTGATAGAATTATTGGGACTTTACTCTTTTGAAAATTTTGATCAGCTTACTTGGATAAAGGAAAATATACTAGTTTCAGTCTGTTATTAAGAGGACAGTTTAATTACCTCTGTCCACTTATGTTTATTTTCCAAGCTTAATAAATCATATAATCTCAGGGAGAATTATTTACACATCAGCACTAGTACTCTGATATCATACTTGTTTCTATCTATCTTGAAACCATCAGCAGCGCAAATTTCATTTGGTCATATCATTCTGATTTCTAATGCCATTTGAGTGCTTCCCAGGGGGACTGATTTCATCAAAGGATGAAGTGAGAACCTGGTTGAAACAATACAGTTCCATTTTGTACTTATCTGCTAACTAATCATATATTCTTAAAGAATCTTTATGCTAGAATTTTAAGTACACAACTTATTTTACATAAATCAGAGCCTAGCTTGTGTAAAATTGCACTAAAAATTGCATTTTCTTGATAGTCATTTTCCCATAAACTGACCATTTGGACACATGGATGTAGCATTGAAAATATTTTCCAACCTTAATATAGTGACTAGTACCGGCAGGAATGCAATAAACGTTAGGGTTTGGTTCTGTTGTCCATCCTTGCTAGCACAAGACCTCATAAAGCCTCTTCAGAAGATTGGGTGGCTAAAATCTAGCTACTGTCTCACTGTGAATATTATCTGCAAACATACAAACAAACAGAAGACTTTGGCTTTCACTTTTGCAAGGCTAAACTAACCCAGTCTTTGTACATCTACCAAAGAAAACACACATAACTGGCAGTGATAAGGACAACAGAAAGAAAACATTAATTACTTTGAGCAGCATTAGAGTAGAGGACCCCTGCCGTGCTCACCAGCTACTTGTTCTTCACAGCTGCCTTCTCAGCTGGGGGCTCTAAATCAGTGCTGTGAGAAGAGACAGAAATGACCATTATGTATTTCTTTATGGTGACAATTTTCTTCACAGTGGTAGAAAGTTAGTTCTCATGTAATACTCCAGACTTCTGTTTTCCAATTGAGTAGTTTTTACTTTTCCTTATCACTGCATAAATTCAGTCGACTGATCTTGTCTTGACTCTGTTAAGAGTCTGATCTCTGAACAGCTTTACAGAAAATGATGAATGCAAAGACACTCATGGCAAAACTGATGTGTTTTGTTTTTACTCAGAAATGTTTTCTACTTCCCTCCCCTCTTGCACAGCATGCATTTAAATTATGCTTGGTCAAATTCTCAGATGCCAGATGTAGGATGGGGGAGAGAAGCGTCTCTGAAACTTAGGTTAATCCAGTGCCAGCTAGAAAATGTTCAGTCAGGGTAGAGCCTAAGACCCTCTTCCCTGAGAGATCAGGGACATGACAGATAGAATTTGGTCTCAACAAATATTAAATATTTACACAGTAGCTGTATCCCTCTTAAGAAGTTACCTGTAATTTTTTCAGTCAATGCAGACAAAAAAGAGTATTTTTGGACCTATTAATCTTTCATTTGAACTTCAGCAATCTACCTGTAATTAAATGAGTTATGCCTAATAAGTTCTTCTTTTCTGTCACTGACTACAATAGGAGAGTTAGTGGTAAGCTCAAATGTAAAGATCTAGGTTAGGTGACACAAATCTCTCCTGAGGATCTGTTTACCTGGGTGTTCATCCTTGACAGAGAAATCTTTGTAATTTAAACAGTTGCATTTCTGCTCTTTGTATGAATGTGGTGTGATGCAACTTCTTTTGTTAAGTGATAGATGCTAATCTGGAGATACAGCCGAACCTTCTCATAATGCCTTTCATGTATGTTGGTGTTCTAAAAGTTAATGAGGGATGGGACACTACTAAATAAACCCTCAGGTTTATTTCTGTGGTCAAAATATTCTACATCAGGCCAAGGCATTTAAAATGTTAGGAAAGACCTTCTTGCTTTATTTTAATGTCTTTAAGTGTAGGCGGATCACATGCAGTTTGGCGGTAAATGTTGGTAGTGTAGTCAAAGGTTTTAAGGGGGTGTGGATATGTAAATTTTAAATACGCAAATTTTTAATAATTGATTTTTTTTTGCAAATGCATTTACAAGTATACCATAGTTTTCATTGGTTACCAGATTTTTTTTTTCTTGTCTTTGGCTTGTATTGGTTTCTTTCTTACATGGCTGGTGTTACATTGTGATGTGCAACTAACACATTTCAAAAGGCTTTGTCTAATCAGATATCTACCTCAGCACCCTTGGAAAACACTTTTTGTATCATCAAGGTCTCAGATTTTGCCCAATATTGCTAGCAAAATACTTCACTTGTCAGTCCTTTGGATATAATTGAGTACCTCATTAACACCTTTTCCAAAAACTGTAGACAAATAACTCCTACAACCTGTATTTTGGAAGAACTTCCACTTCCTATCAACCATCGTGTGTTTTTCCAAGCAAGTTAACTAATGATCCTTCCAGGAAAGGTCTCCATGGCATTTTTTTGTTAATAGTGAAAAAGGATGAAAAGTACATTGTGTGTATCAGCAACATGTAAAAGGCAGCAACAAGGGCATTTATCCTGAGCCTCAGAAGACCCTTGGTCCATAATGAGTTTTCTATACGTTACTGGATGTATGCTTTAGATCCAGATCTGTCCAATATTTTTACTTTGGTAGACACTGGAAACAGGCAAAGATTGGTCCTGGTTTCACTTGGGATTTCCATTTCATTACATGACTGTCACACAGTCTGGTTTCTGATTTCTTGCCAAATCTTACGTAACTCTCCATACCTCACTGAGATAGCTTGTCAGTGCAGCTATTCTTGTAGTGGTTGCAAATAATGGTGTGTGTGGGGAAAAGTATATCAATAATCTTGTAACACCCTCTAGACACCAAACTCAGAAAAAGAAAAACAAATCCCATGATTCTTTCAAGCCTTTTATGGCTTTATCTGTTATGGTTTGTATGTCAGTATTTTCATTCTGGTTTTTTTTTCCCCATGGAGCTTGAACATATCATTTTATCTCATGCCTCAGTTTTCCTTATCGCCTGCTTAATCTCAGTATTCAGAGCTCTTCACTTTTAGTCTGATGTAGGTGGATGAGAAGTGCCTCACTGTGTAAAGGAGCCATATAGCCTGAAATTAAAATCCTCTGTTATGTGCCAGCAAAAAATTTCATCTGCTCAAGAGGCAGGCAAAAAGGAGGAGAGAATTCCTGACTGAGTTGATCTTATAACGTCATGTAGGGATATACATGTGCCTGGCGTGAGGGGGCAGTTCCCACAGTATTTCTGGCTGAGGCACTGTAGTAGAGAAACAACACAATAACTGTATTTCTACTGGTAACTTTTGTCAGATGTCTCATAATTAGGTATATGGGAATGCAGTATTCTCATTATAAAGGAATCAGGAGTGATCCTTCGCTGTGATAGTGCAGTGTTTCTGAAGCCCAGCCTGTTGCTGGACACTCCTGTGCATATGCCACTTTCATGTGTACTTGCAGATGTCAAAGAGTGGGCTCAGAGTTTCTGGTTTTCTATGTGTGTGGCTAAATTCAATCTGGAGATGCTTCAAAAAGAAATTATTTGGGATTTTGTTTGTAAGAGCTAGAAGCTGGTGTGTGATGTGCATCCAAACTGATCCAAATTCTTGTGCTGTGGCTGAATCCTCACACATCAGGGACTGACAAGAATATGAAACATTTTCAAATCTGTTGTATTTAAAAACTGTAGGAAAAGGGTGGAAGTTCACTTTAAATTAGAGTCGAGGACATGGAGAGAGAAAGCCTTGTGAAATGATACAGAAAGTGTCAGGAGGAGAGAGCTCCAGCACCCTGTGGAATCAGGAGAGCAACACAACAGATCACGCTATCACCAAGAGGGAGGTCATAAGCGCCAGTAAAAAGGAGAGGGCATATATTCACACCCCTGTTCCAGCCTGCGCTTGCTGGGAGGAGTCATTTTCCCCTCCCCGGAGCGGCTGCAGATCCGGCAGGACTGCGGGGAAGGAGCGCTGCTCCCTCCCACCCTGCCTCGCCTCCTCCGCCTCCTCCGCTGCTGTGGCATCTCCACTACTTCGGGGGTTTCGCAGGGCTGAGCTACCCAGATGCTGTTTATTTTGCAAAGCGTGAAAGATAATTGCATTCATGTATAAGTACACAGAGAGATTTTGTGTATGCATTCGTGTGCGTGTGTGTGTGTAATATTTTAAGCTGTCTGGCACATTAATTTAGCCACCTGTCCTAGCCCCTTTCTGCTGCACAAATTAGATTGTCTCAAGGGAGCCTGTGCAGCTGATTGGGTCTGCCTCGTTACTAAGGCAACCCTTCTCCTCTCCGCTATATGCTTTATAGCTCAGATTCACCAGGCAAAAATGGAAGAGGAAAAAAAAACTGCTTCAGACCCTGGGGATACCAGTACTTAATAGATGCTCTTAGCTGACTTATTTATTCAGACAAGAACACAGTTTCTAAATGTGGGAGAGTGGTGAAGCAAATAAAGTCAAACATATATGAAGGGGCTGATAAGGACCAAATTAGAGGCTTTTAAAAATGCCGTATGTATCTTAAATTAGCTTTGCTGTGTGTAGTTGATGCAAAGGTATCATGACAGGATATATCAGCAGCTGTCCCTTTGAAGGTCATCGCTGATTAGGAAGAATAACAGAAATCCTTTATGCCAAAACCCCCACAAATGTAGGGAGGAGTCCTTATGTCAGACTGGCTACAGCCCAAATGATGTTTTATGTTCATTTATCAGAACAAAATTTTTAGTTTGTTCCTGCTTCCTGCTTTTAGATGATTTGTATTGATTGAATATACCACAGATATAGTGTGCATTTTATGATGAAACAAGGCATGATTTTGTCTTTGAAGAAGGGCTTCTCGATCTCATTATTTCTTCAGAGACAAATCCAGGAACATGATAAGCACAATAAACATGATTATACTCAAGGATGGATAACAGATTAAGGTAATTATATATGCAAATGAGAAGCAAGGATGGATCTTTGCGAGGTAAGTCCTAATCTTTCCTGTGAGGACTTGTGTTTGAAAGTATAAATTTGTGTTTGCACTGGCACAGGTAATATGCAGTTACAGTCTGTGAGGTACCTGTTTATCTCTTCATCTTGTGGCCAGTCCATTAACCATAGATGATCGCCTCTGTATTGTTATGCTGAGGGGATCAAGGGAAGTGATGTTTGGACATTCAAAAGTCTGCGTGTACATAGGATTGCCGTTGAAGATATTCCAAGGGTGTAAATTTGCTTATAGATGCATTTAAATGGTTTTACCTCAAGGACAGGCTAGCAAAACCAGCCTTTTTAGGCTCTTCACAAAACCAAAAAAGGGTTCTCAAGGAAATACAACAAGTTGGATGTTGGGGCTAAGGGTTTGGTTTTTTGCATCCTATTAAATAGCAAAAATCATGGAATCATAGAATGGCTTGGGAGAGATCTTAAAGATCTCCTAGCTCCAAACACCCTGCCAGGGGCTGCGACACTTTTCCCTAGACGAGGTTGCTCAGAGCCTCATCCAACCTGGCCTTGAACAAATCCAGGAATGGGATGAGCATAACTTCTCTGGAAAACCTGTCCAGAGCAAAGAATTTCTTCCTAATATCTAATCTAAACAATTGCTGTTTGTCCTATAAGGACATGATTTGTACATGCCCTTGTAAAAATTTGTTTCCATTTTTCTTGTAGGCTCCCTTCAGGTATTGGAAGATCACATTTAGGACACTTCTGATTTTTTCTGTTTTCCAGGCTGAATAATCCCAATTCACTCAGAGGATCCATAGCCTTTCAAATTCCACCCTGTATTGCCAGACCTGCTAGCATCACAGGCAACATCCCGCTTAAAGCAGAAGACCTGACAAACCTCACTGCATTTGACTTGGTGAGGAGGAATAAAATTTCAGGAGTTGATAACCTGTAGGACACGTGATACATACCTCCTCATGATTCCTTAAGAAGCAAGCTAATATTTTTTATCTAATTTGCAGTAATACAAGTGGTACTGATCATATGAAACTCAAATCTTGTTAAAAGTTAATTACAGAATTTGATGCCTTTCCATGCTAGGCTGCACAGAGAAAGGTCATTTAACTATTTTGGAAGACCTTTCATTTCCAATGCAAGTCAAAGTAAATAAAATGTTAGTTGATTCAAACTACTCCAGTATTCTCTCTCCAATATATCTCTCAACTTTTCACACATAAATTTAATTTCTGCTGCTCATGTCTGCTTTAACTTCTTTCAGTTTAAGTTTGGTGGTTTTTTAATGCACTAAGAAGAATATAGTTTTATAGTCAGTGATAGTCTGCAATCTGCATATTTTTCCTGAATTTATTGCAGTGTAAGCTTTTGTAGTTTTCTTTATCTTTGGCTCTAGCCTTGACAGTTTGAGTGACTTGAACCCTGAACTCAGAAAGTCTACTGCCTTTTGATAATTTTTATCATCTTGACTCAGCTTACCTATTCTCTTTATAAAAAATTCATTTGTATATGGAAGGAGTATCTTCATTCAGGCAACTAAATGCTGTAAGTGTCAATAGGTGACAGAAAACTAAGTTGAAAATGAATTTTAAAATGCCACTGTTCTATGTGAAGGATTAGGTTCCTGTACCACTTGATATTCTACAATAATAGCTTGAAATTTGATGTTTTCATTTTCATTATAAATTACTTACACTTTGTTGATTAAGATTGCATCTCACAGATGGTTTTAATAGTTTAACTGGTTGGTTACATCAGGACAGAAGAGACTTTCTAATATAACTTCCTTGTGACATAGGTTTCCTTGGCACCTGAAAAGTCATTCTAGAAGATCCAATTGTTATATGTTATAATTAAAATATTAAGGCCACCCTCAAGGGGTTGTAACATCTCATTTCTAAATGTTATTCAGCAATAATATCATAATGCTGTTCTCCTACATCAATTCATATACATTTTCAAATATCTGGGAAAACATTACTTTTGATGACCTTGTACTTCACAGTGTGTGTTGGCACACATACCTCCAACGTCACACATCTCCTATAAAATAGAGGATTTTTTTTCTGTACTAAAAGAACTTGGGTTAGAGATAATTTAGGCAAAATTGACACCCACAATGAATGCTGAGGTATCTGGTACATATTATTACTAAGACACTCTCCATCTTCAAAAGGTCATGGAGAACAGGAGAGTTGCCTGAGGACTGGAGGAAAGCCAAAGTCACTTCAGCTTTCAGAGAGGGGAATAAGGAGCACCCAGGTCTGTCACCCTCACCTCAGACCCTGAAAAGGTGATGGAATGGTTTGACTTGGATATTATCTCTAAGTGCGTGCAGGAAGAGATTAACAGGGGCTGCCAACATGGATTAATCAAGGGAAAATCATGGCTGACCAGCCTGTTAGCCTTCTTTGATGAAATGACTGGGTAGATTAAAAAAGAGCAGTTTACATTGAATTCAGCAAGGCTTTTGACACTGTGTTCCATAACATCCTCATAATTAGGCTCAGGAACTGGGAGTCGGATAAGTGGACAGTGAAGTGGATTGAGAGCTGACTAAATGGCAGGTCCCAGAGGGTTGAAATCATCAGCACAGGCTGTAGCTGGAGGACTGCAGCTAGTGGTGCTCCACAGCGGTTGGTACTGGGTCTACAGTCTAAGCCATAAGTGACACAGATGAAGGAGCAGATTTTGCACTTAGTAAATTTGCTGATGATAAAAAACTAGGACAAAGTAGTTGATACATCTGAAGGCTGTGCTGCCATTCAATGAGACCTGGACAGGTTGCAGAAATGGGTGGAGAGGAATATAATGAAGTTTAGCAAAGGTAGGTGTAGAGTTTTTTGCACCTAGGAGGAATAACCTCACGCACCAATGCAGGATGGGGATTTACCTGGCTGGACAAGAGGGGATCTTATCAATGCACACAAATACCTTCAAGGGGGCTGTCAAGAGGATGAGATAAAACTATTTTAAGTGGTGCCCAGGGACAGGACAAGGGCTAAGCAGCACAAATTGAAATAGAGGAAGTTCCATCTGAATATGAGGAAATACTTTTTTGCTATGAGGGTGACAGAGCACTGGAACAGGCTGTCCAGAGAGGTTGTGGAGACATCAAAACCTATCTGGGTGTGATCCTGCACAACTTACTCTAGGTGAACCCGCTTTAGCAGCAGGGATGGACTAGATGATCTCTGGAAATCCCTTTCAACCCCAGGTATTCTGTGATTCTGTGATGTGCATTGGTGAAAAACGTAGGTGACCACAACTACACTTTTGACCTAGTGAGATAGTTTATGTGTTTGTTGAACTTCTAATTAACTGGGTCTCAGGAACTTGCCCTATCAAATCAAGTATACAGAAATAGCCTTATGTCGTGGTTTAACTCCAGCCAGGAACCAAGCCCCACACAGTGTCTTGCTCACTCTCTAACCAGCAGCAGGATCAGGGAGAGAATCAGAAAGGTAAAAGGCAGAAAATTTGTGGGTTGAGATAAAGACAGTTTAATAGGGAAAGCAAAAGTGACACATACAAGCAAAGCAAACCAAGGATTTAATTCACTGCCTTCCCCTAGGCAGGCAGGTGTTCAGCCATCTCCAGGAGAGCAGGGTCCCATCACACATAGCGGTTATTTGGGAAGACAAATACCATCACTCCAAACATCCACCTTCCTCCTTTCTCCTCCCCATTTTACATACTGAGTATGATGTCATATGGTCTGGAATATCTCTTTGGTCAGTTTGGGTCACCTGTCCTGACTTTACCTCCTCCCAGCCTCCCAATCACTCCAAAATTCCTTGTCAGCATGGATGTACAAGAAGCAGAAAAGGTCTTTGGTCTGTGTAAGCCCAGCTCAGCAACAACAAAAAACATCTCTGTCTATCAAGCCTGTGTTGAATACAAATCCAAAACATAGTCCTCTACGCTAATACACTGAGAAAAAAAATTAACTTTACCCCAACCAAAACCAGCACACTTTAATAGAGAAATTTTAGTTAAGGTTAATAAGGTTAACTAAGGTTTAGTTAATAGAGAAATTAGTTTAAGGTTGAATTCGAACTCTACTTCTGCTCTGAAAGTAGAGCAAAAACAAACAAAAAATGAAAGTTACAGGTGACTTCAGTTCATTGTCGACTAGAAATTAGAGTTATATGGATACATATAATCTCTCTATATAATTTACAGACTGAAATCTTCATTAGATGAAAAAGCTGACAACTATTTTCAGGAAAGTATTTAAAGAGGACCACTACCAGATTATTGGGAGACTAAAGCAGTAAATGGTGACTGTTATGCATTTCCTCTTCTTGTTCAGTAGGGGGGAATAATCCACAATACTAATGCAGCTTGCAAAAGGGATATTTGTTACAGAAATGTATGTGTTTTACTCCATCTGTAAAACTGTAAATGCCAGAAGAGGCTGCAGATCTGATTGTCTTCCTTACCAACTACATTTAATTCTGGATGAAATATTCTGATTATTTTGTGAAGTGCAGATTGGCAGCGTAAGTCTGAAGGATAGGTAGAACTGTTAAATGAGAGGTGTACAGTGCTCATGAAGGTGATTCAGCAGAGTAGTGTAGAAGATCTTGCAGTGATATCTGTGGCTCCATGAAGGTGAGGAGAAGTAAGACAAGCAACCTGCATCAGTGAAGAAAAGTGTCCCAATGGTTGTGCTTTGAGGATGGTAGCAGGAAGCAGGTCCCACTCTGAAACAGTATGATCCTGGGAGGTATATGCAGTGAATTAGTAGGGAGAAGACTTTAACTTCTGTAGACAGTGTTGCTCAGAGAGATAACTAAACTACCAAGTCCAGTTTTAGTGCCCACATTTTACTGATGTCCAATAGATCTTAGAGAAAACCACAGAAAGAACTTAATTGTTACATGTAGTGTCCCAAAGAGCACAATTGGTCACAAGAGGATGTGAAGGTTTAGATTAGGTTAAAAAAGCTGTGACTAAACTTGAAGATTCAACTCTGAAAGTTAGAAAAGAAATATGTATCTGGTAACTGAAAACACATGTTAAAATGAACACAACTAGGTAACAGTATGATCAATTTACACTATCTCTTAATTTTATCAAGGAATGGTTTTGAAGTTGTGCCTTAGTAATTTGTACATTATTTGGCTTATGCTTTAAACCATTATGTGCTGGTCTGCTATGTAGAAAAAGCAAGTTAGACATAGACAAGCAAGCTTGTAGATATTCCATTTAATTAATATAAATTTTCTTCCATTAGGGTAAAATGAAAATCTTCATTTTCTGTGGTTATTAAAATAAAATTATGCGTGTTTCATTTCTGGTGATCTTAAAATGAAATCCAGTCTATCATCAGGTAAGTCTGTGGTTTTCAGGAGAGAATTAATGAGTCACCTTGCAAGAAACACTCTTTTTCTGGGAGTACTTTTATTGGGTTTGTATGGCAGGGTTTTGGTAGTGGTGGAAGGGGGTGCTACACACAAGGGGGTGACTAGAAGCTTCTTCATGTCCAACAGAGCCAATGCCACCTGACTCCAGGATGGACACACAGCTGGCCATGGCTGAGCCCATCTGGGATAACATATTAAGAATGGGGAAAAAACTTCAACAGCAGCTGCAACTGGAGCAGGGAGCAGACCTGCAGACACCCAGGTCAGTGCAGAAGCAGGGGAGGAGGTGCTCCAGACACAGAAACAGAGATGCCTCTGCAGCCCATGGTGCAGTGCATGGTGAGGCAGATGTGCCCCTGCAGCCTGTGGAGGTCCATGGGGGAGCAGAGATCCACCTGCAGCCCATGGAATGTGGGAAATAGATACAGGTATACATGTAGTTTTAATGCTTGGTTTATGCAGATGCCTGTAAGCTCTTAACAATTTACTATTAGTTAGAAAAGTTTTAAAAGACCTTGTAACATAGAGAATTTTGGCTGCTGTTGGCAAGACATGAGCTGTTGCCATCTTTCAATTGTCTCACCCTGTACTGAGACTGATGCTGCAATAAAGCTCACGGAAATGTCTCCCGGCAGTCCTGTCCCATTATTTGTAAATATTTAATATCCAGCAATTGAGGACCCCATGTTGGAGCATGTGGATGTACTAAAAGGATCCCATGGGAAGTTCATGCAGGATCAGGCTCCTGTGAGGACCTATGTAGAGAGGAGCCCATGCTACAACAGGTTTTCTGGTAGGACTTGTGACCCCACTGGGGACCCACTCTGGAACAGCCTGTTCCTGAAGGACTGCATCCTGTGGAATGGACTCTATGCTGGAACACTTCATGAGGAACTGCAGCCCATGGGAAGAACTTACCTTGGAGAAGTTATGAAGTATCTCCTATGGAAGACACTTGATGCTGAAGCAGGGAAAGAGTGTGAGGAGTGCTCTCCAGAGGTGAAAGGAGCAGCAGACACAACACATGATGAGCTCACTGCAACCCCCATTTCCTGTCTCCCTGTGTTGCTATGGGTAGGAGACAGAGCAATCAAGAGTGAAATTGAGACCAGAAGGGAGGGAGGGGTGAGGTGAAAGTTCTTTTGAGACTTATTTTTCTTTCGCATTTTTGTACACTGATTTGATTGGTAATAAATTAAACTATTTTCCCAGTGTTGAGACTGTTTTTCTCCTGATGGTAACTGGTGAGTGATCCCTCCCTGTCCCTATGTTGACCCAAAAGCCTTTTTTTTATAGGTTCTCTCCCCTGCCCAGCTGAGCAGGGGTGGGATAGAACAGCGTTGGTAGGTACCTGCTATCCTGCCAGTATGAACCCACCACAGTACTGTGTGCCCCAAGGAATTAAAAGATACCTCAAATATCAAAAGACCTTTTCTTCATGCACCCTGTTTTTTGTGTAGCTTTTTCATGCAGTTCTGTCTTATATAAAAGTCTAATTTTTATCAGAGGCATTTACTGTTTAACAATACAGAATTGTAAAAGAGACAGCGGCGGAGTCCTTAGCTCAGGATCCTATCACTTGCTCTGATATTGTTCCCATAATGTGATTAAACACTATTTGAAAAGGTATTTACTGTCTTTCTTGCCCCTTCCACCTACTTCAATACTATGAAGAAACTGTTGTACAGCTTGGTTGATTTGCTGTCTAGAAACACATAATTCCCAATCAGTTTGTAATAATTTCTTTTGCATCAACATAGTCTTTTAATTTCTGTCTTCCTTGTGCTTAATCACTTGGTGCCTCACTAGAGACCTATCAAACCCCTGTCATCTTTTAGGGCTGGCCTATAAAACAGTTAATCCACTCTTGTAAAGGTATTCTTTTTCTGAATAACTTAAATTTACATTCAGCTTTGGTAATTCCCATGTTGAGACATAATTCCTACAAACCATTTTCTTGGTATTCCAGGTTCAGAATTGCACTTGTTTAAAAGCTGAGGTAAAACATTCACTTACAGTCATTCATATATTGTCTTTATGTTCATTGTCACTGTGAAATGGCCTGTCACCCCTTCCACCTTCCTAATTCATGTAAATTATGGGCACTTTGTAATTGCTTTTAACATTCTTAGCATGATCTAATTTAGCCTAACTTCGACTGAATCATAATTTTCTCCTGTACTTTTTGACCTCTAGGAAAAAATATTATTTGCCAGTTCTTTGTATTTTTGTCTGCTTTTTGCATGGTGGTTATTCATCTTGTATTCAGCTCCTCCTTGAATAGTTTTTCATATTTTTAGGCAGCTTCCAGAAAAATGTTTGTACTTTCAATTTGAAATCCAAAGTTTAAATCATTAACGTTTTTGTCTCCTTAATTTCTTGGTATGTTTTTCCCAATGAAGTATATTGAAGTATAGGTACAATTAATCTTTTTCATTATTTATTTGAGGTGAAGAGAGTTCATTGTGTGATCACTGGATCCATGCTCATTTTTTGGTGCCTGGTTGTCTTAAAACATACTGTTTAATTAATTCATTTTGGGGTGGATTTTTTTTTTTTTTTTTGTTACTATTACCACAATGATACTACTTGACTTCTCTATTTTTGCAATATCAGTTTCTTAACCTCATGCAGTTTTTGCTAATGTTTATATTGTCAGTTCTACCCTTATCTCCATTTGATCACTGATTCTAGACCAAACATCATGTACAACTCCAGAAGGATAGATCCATGGTGTTACTGTTTATTGCTTTAATTTACAAAATCATCATCACAATCTCATTTCATTTACATCACTTTTTATATAACTTTCTTCCTGAATTCCATGTAGTATTTGCCAGTTAGAATCTTGTCTCACGTAGAGTTCTGACATCTCTTTCAGTCCTGCAGTAGCGCATAACTATGAGACACACATGTATTTCTAATAATTCACTTTTATGTCTTAATCTTCTTGCACTGGTATATCAACAGCATAATTTGACTTTGCACTATTCAAATTTTTAAGTGGAATAAGCACAGTATTTCATTGCCTATATAACTGACTATAGACACTTTAAAATGCTTTTCAAAGAAACATAAATGCATTCTAGGAAAGTGTTTGGCTTTGCAAAGCCAGTATTTGGAGTTACATCAAATTCATCTTTTTCATCTGATTATCAAGAAAAGGTGTAAAAATTCTCTGTACTGTATAACATATCTGTACTTTATCTTACAGAGTACAGTTTGGTGTCTTAGATATAATCAGGAATATGGTTTCTAACAAAGTAGGAAACACCACTCTCCTCGTCTTTCAAGTTACAGGACCAAAATCAGACAGTGGCCTGTTTGTCATGATGGTAAATGGTCCCATTTACTCCCTAAAGTTTGTTCTTCACTATAAAACTCTTGTCTGTAGAGTGTATGAATGGACTTAGACCGTGGATAAGAAATAAACACAAAGACTTTTTTTTGACTTGGCTTTCTCTATATTTCTGTCTTTTGTGTCTGTCTGTCAGATGTATTTAAACATTACTTTTGTGAGGCTTTTTTAAATCAGAGTGCTGTTTGGATGCTATTGTCCAATATAAACAGCAAGAGACAAAACAACGGACACAAAATGTAATTTAATATTGATACACTGTAAGAGTTAGGCGGAGTGATTTAATTAAATTCTAGTGGAAAGGTACTTAACCTTTTCTATTAACCAGAAATTTATTCACAAAATGCAAAGACAAAGGCAGTTTGCATTAAACACTAACTTCTTTTAACTAAAGAGCTGTGGAGAGATTGATTGCATTTGCTTAAGAGGGAGCAGTGCTGCAAATTTCTTAATTCAAGTGGTTTCTATTTAATTGCCAAGTGGCTCCAGAAAAGGAACAACTAGCTGAGAATAAATGAGGCTCCTTTGTTTCTGCCCCTTCACAAGGACTCATGTTTATAATTGAAACATGCAGAAGATTCATGTATTGAAAGGGTCTTGGGCTTATCGGTTTGGTGTCTAAATAACCATATCCAGAGAGAGAGAGAGGGAGAATCAGGGACACAGAGAGATTTATATATGTATCCCTACCCAGTACTCCCTAGACCACAGAGGGAGACTATTTCAGCTGTGGGAGATGGTTGTCTTTCTCTGAAGCCCAACATATGCTTTCCCGTCAGGCACATTTTCTTTCACTGGCCACAGTTACTAAGGAAACCACCTCTTCTGTGTGAAGGCATCATAGGTGCCTCTTTTGGGGGCGTGAATCTGGGACTGCAGCCAGCCACAATTTGCAAAGTGAACTCTGTACTTCAGCATACTTAACCTTTGATGTGACCATAGATACATTACAGATACATTACGTAATGCAGTGAGCTTCTACACAAGGGAAGTGGTTGAAGGATGTGTTCATCAGAGAGGGAGGGCCAAGAAAACTCCCTCCCTCCTTGCTCTGAAAGGGCAGTCAGCAACGCAAGCCACAGCTAATAGGGCACTGAGAAGAGACTGATTTAAGTCCTCTTAGGAAACCTGATACCAGATCTACAAAGTAGTGAAAAGAACATAAAATATTTATCG
>VZUA01084888.1:12379-33089 GCA_013401035.1 Horornis vulcanius
TAATATCTAATCTAAACCTGCCCTCTTTAAGTATCGTAGCTGACTTAGGCCTATTTAATTTTCAAAATATACCAATTATTACACCAAGTAATCTTGGTCAGTATGCAGAATATGGATTTTTTTTTACCTTTTTTGTTTGTTTAGTGGGTTTTAAATGTATGTTTGTTTTAACTGTTAACACTGACAGCAAGTCTATGGATAGGATCTGTAAAATTGATGCTGAAAATTTATACAAGTATGTTTAATCCTTTTTCAAATTTTCAATTAAACCAATCCCGTTAGTCAGGTGAGCTGTGCGGTTTATCTGGGGTTACTTCCTGGGTATTCTGAGCCCTGCCATGTTTTAGGATTAGTGTTGTGCAGGAGAGGGGTAATAATCAAATCTATTCCTTCATCTGTAATTGCAGATAGCTAGGAGTTTATTCCAATATGACCAGCAGTAAAATGATTAACAGTATTAATTTTAGCAAGAGTTTTGCTGTTTTCTTGCAGAAATAGGAAGATCACACTTTTTGGCTTGCATTTACCATTTTTTCTTGAATTCTGGTGTCTGATGCTGCTACCAGAGAATCACTAGCACAGTTCTTGGTCACTCTTTAATTTTATACTTTGTAACTGGTTCCTAGTGTCCAACTGCTGCTACACATTTAGTCCAGACCTTTTGTGCTATTATGATCCTAATTTTAGCCCATACAAAAAAATTTCAGATTATTTCAAAATAAGGAGAATAATTGTCTTGAATTTCAGTAATCTTTGTAATATTCTGAAAAATAAAAAAGTAGAATCATACTACTACTATCAATATTCAGTATTGAATATTATTATTCAATTAGAGAAAAGTTCAGGCAGAAGAATATTGTGGAAATAATGTTCATTTTTAGGTGGAAAAACTTGTTAATTCCAGCATTTGCACATACACAGTCATCAGGGAGTTACTGGACTGCATGTGTCTTTTGAAACATCTGTCAACTAAGCCAGAAATCTAAATGCAAAGTGTTACATTGGTTATATTTGTGGATTTCTTAACATTTCCTAATGGAATTTCATTTTGTATGCTAATTTTTGTGCATGTATCAGTGCTTTGGACGAATGATTTGCCCATTCTCTTTTAATTGTATTGCAACATAAAATACATTAAATTGAGTAGTATAATTTTTGTCTCACTTATCCTGCTGTCAGTGTGGAAAGAAGCATGTCACGTGCATGGTTTGTTTTTTTCCTTTAGTCCCAGTAATGAAATAACATGCTGTGGAGGGCCTTGAGCTGCTCTGAACAGTTTGACAACATGTTGTTGCTGATTCCTGCAGCCACACTGCAAAACTAATTTCATTATTATATAGTAAGTGGGCTACAATCCATTTGACAAAATGCCTCACTGTATGACACTTAGGCGCACTCTATTGACTGTCCTTATTCAGTGTTAGTTCAGTGTTATGGTGTTCACTGTTACCTGATTTATAGAAATTATATACCAGGAAAGCTAACTTGTGTGCTGTTTAAGTGCAAGACTTTCAACATTAACACATTTCTATGGTACTGCTTTAGGCAACTGTACCATTCCACACTGTTGACCTATATTTGTGATATTTGACATTTTTGATAAATACTGTCAAGGATAATCAATCACAGGACAAGTTTCCAGAGTTTCAGGATGTTTGTTAAACTCTCATAACTCAAATATAGAAGTGTTTCAGAAAGCAGTATTTTATGTTTTGAAGTTGAGAAACAGGTTTTCCAAGTAAGAAAATTTCTAGGGAGTCATTTCCAGAAGAATACAGCTGTCTTCAGTTGTGTGCTCCAGATGAGACTGGGATGCAACTGCTTGTTGCCTGAGGACCATATGTTTCTGTAGGTTGCATCGTTAACTCCCTCACATTCACATTTGGGGCGACCACCATTATAACAGAAAAACAAAATGTGGAATAAGCTTAGCAGTGCCTACGGTGTTTAAAGATCTGTATTACTTTCAAACTGAGAACAGTTTTTGAAATAATTTAGTCATTGAGACCCGTCTGTTGATCTCTTATGTGTGCAGTCCCTTGGGACTCATGTCCTTTTCTCTCCCGTTGTTCAACAGCTTCACTTCTGTGAAGTTAAAGAGGATTGCTTTGTGCGGCTTGATACAGCTGATAAGGCAGTCAGAGTGGTGAGGACCTTGAAACAACCCAAAGAACTTTACCTTGGCTGAAAAATCTCTGGATAAATGATCTTGTTGATGGGGAAGCATTATGAAAGAAGCAAGTTCACTGAAGTGTGTTACTTGAGTAATGCTTAAAGCATCTGTAGTTCATTCACGTGTTTCATATGGTTAAATAGAGAGATAAACTGTCCACCCTTCTGTTTAACACTCGGTGTAAACTGAATACATAACTAAGTCTCCTGCATGCCTCAGGCATTTCTCTGTGTGCTGCATTATCTCAGCTTCGCTCATGCTTCTCTAGATTTAGACTGAAAGGATAGCACATAGCAGGGTGGTTCGTGGGACTGCAAGTTGTGTCCGCTGCTGAGCTGCAGGGTCTGCAACACCCCTGTAAGCTGCCTCTCAGAGGAAGGCCTCCATCTGCTTCATGTCATAGCCCATCGCTTTGGAGATGCAGGCAGAATCAAGAGGTTATTGATGTTCAGCAGTATCAGACAGCACAGAGACATCTAACAGAGCAAACATGGATGGATTCATGTGTGCATGGATAGGCAGGATAATGGATGGATAGGCATGGATACATGAATATATACAGCATGTTGCTGTACCATGTTTTGAGATACTGGATCTAAGAGCTGTAGCAGGGGAGTTGCTGGGGTTTGGGTTTTGTTTGTTCTCATGAATTGTAGCTCTTAGTGCTACCGCTGAGGCTGAGGTAGTTATTCATTTAAGATGTAGCATTTCCAGTTTTTTTGGGGGGACTATGACTTTTTCTAGGTTGAGCAAGAACTTCCTCTCAACTGAAGGGTGTTGACACACAGTGGTCCTAAATATAGTGGAAAGTACTGTTTTCTGAGAGGGAATGGAGGCAGCTCTGGAGTATGAAACCACATGTACAGTCTGGAGGAGTTATGTAAGGACACTGCTGTTTGCAGAGCAGAGGCTTTGCTGCTACAATTAGTGCTGCTATATGCTCTTTACACTACAGCCATTGTAGCTGTTAAATAGCATTGAAATATGTTATTTTCCCCACTAATACTTAAAATTTCCAACTCACTGCTTGTGCTCGTTTTTTCCTGAAAGCAGTGGTGGTTTTGTACGAGTCAGGGACACAGAGAAATACAAATAAGGAGTAGTTGCTGTAAATTTGGGGCAACTTTTTGGCAGCCTTCTTGGAGTACAGACAAGCATGACGTGTGTGAATGTATCCACTGATGGACACATTTCTGTGCAACAGAGATTTTGGGCCTGATAAAAAAAAAAGTAATACAACTCCAGGGTAAAGTTTGTCCACCCAGTGTTTCTTACACAAGGATGATTCTACATGGTAATGCAAACTGTATGAGATATTTAGGGATTACCTGTATGTGTGAATCTACACATACAGGTAACTAAGGTAAACCCTCAAACCACAGCTGAAATGCATAGGGTAGATTTATCTCATTACCTTGCTAACCACACGAGGTGACAGATGGATGGGACATGGCTCCATTCTAGCTGACAGGAGGGGAGGGCTCCTGCCTCTCTAGAACACAAGGCTTCCCCCATGTCTGTGAGAGTGTGTTATTTCTCCACAGGACTTCCACTTCTCAAAACAGGCAGAGGATGAACAACATTAGGCATAATAAATGGAGTTTTCCCACACCAAAAATTTTAGCATTCCTAGCTGCAAGGTCACTTTGAGAGAAACTATTTGCTCCTCCTCTGCCAAATCTTGCAGTTTTAACCCTTTCCTAGCAACACTGTGAAAGGCATGGTGAATAGATTTAAAAGTGGTAACATTTACTCATCATACAATTCTTTTTTTCCCTTCTTGCCTCCTCTAAGCATTCACTGGCTGTTTGTCACTTTTGTCCTCATTCATCCCATGAATCACTTTAATCCTTATCACTCACTATTTGCACGCACCTTCGCATTTCCTTCTCCAGTCTTCTCATCCCCTTCCCATTTTTCTTCCTACATTTCTGCCTTCATTTAATTTTTGTTTCCTCTTTACTCATGCTTGAGTCTCGTTTTTTTTTTTTTCAGTTTTCCACACCTATACATGCTTTAGTTTCTTCTTCATTTTGCAGTGTTTTTCCTCTGATCTCACCTCTCATTTTCTCTGCTGATTGCCTTGCACAGGTGCCTGTCTGCTCAGCTTGTCTGAGGACTAACTTGTTAAAAGGTTTAAAGAGAAAATGGCTTGAATCTGAATGGATCTGCATGTAATGGTTGCCATGTGCTCTTTTAATAATGTATTTTTGACATTATTTCAGGTCTTAAAAATTAGCTTGATTGGCCACCGGAAGCGTGTTCTGGCATCTTTGGGAGACAGGCTTCACGAAGATCCCCCTCAAAAACCACCTCGGTCAATAACCCTCAGGGTGAGTCCCCATGGAAATTTATTTGCATTTCTTGACAAGTCAGCAAGGATTTCATAGCATTCACATGAAAACAATGGCTACTTTGGGTGGGGTTGAACTTACATCACTTCAGAGTTGTACATTACGGACATCTTAAGCTGACCTGCTCTGTCACACTTCCCTGTATGGCCAGCGGAGATTTATTGACATTTTCACAGGGTGATCCATGTGTCCTTGTTTTAATTGTCTGCCTTAGGACGAGATAAGTAGAATCTTAGAAGTACCAGCTTATCTTTGCTAAAGAAACTAGCTCTGGACCAGGGATGTAAAAGATGCACGTCCTCATTTGCCCACAGGAATCCCAGCCCAGCTGATCAATATTGCAGGAGAGTTACCATTTTCCTTTCATGTTTTCAAGTGTTTGCACTTACTTTTCAGACATATGCTTTAGGCTTTCTTTAAGGAGAACTGCTTGAAATTGTTGAGATAAAAATGCCATTAAGGTGTCTCTGTATATCAAAAGACTAATCACGTTTTTAATTTTCATTTGTATTCCCTCTTTCAGAAACCCTGTTGCAATGTCCCTGGGGTTTTTCCACACTTGACAACATTTAATCTCCTCTCATTACACCATCTTCACTCAGTTTCTCTAATCTGATGCCTTTGCTTATTTATTGTCTACTGTTCTTACCAAGTTGAGGTCTGATGGCCACTTCCTACTGCATTCTCTCCAACAGTTCATAGCAATATTTTTATTTTGATACTTTAGGTCACATCTTTTGCATTTGAATGGATCTCATTGTTTTTGTGGGGCTGCATTTCTGACGAGAAACTCATTTGGGATTAAATTTCAAAATATCAGAGAGTGTCTGTGCTCCCAAGTTAAATTTCATAGAATCATAGAATGTGTAGGTTGAAAGAGACCTTTGAGATCATCGAGTCTAACCCAGCCCTAACACCTCAAGTAGATCATGGCATCGAGTGCCACATCCAGTCTTTTTTTAAACACATCCAGGGATGGTGAGTCCACCACCTCCCCAGGCAGACTATTTCAGTACTCTATCACTCTTTCTGTGAAAAACCTTTCCCTAATATCCAACCTATATTTCCCTTGACGCAGCCTGAGATTGTGTCCTCTTGTTCTGTCAGTTGCTGCTTGGAGAAAGAGACCAACCCCACCTGACCACAACCGCCTTTCAGGAGGTTGTAGAGAGTGATAAGGTCACCTCTAAGTCTCCTCTTCTCCAGACTAAACAACTCCAGCTCCCTCAGTTGTTCTTCATATGGCTTGTTTTCCAAGTTTTTCACCAGTCTTGTTGCCCTCCTCTGGACACGCTCAAGCATCTCAACATCCTTCCTGAACTGAGGGGCCCAGAATTGGATACAATACTCAAGGTGTGCCCTCACCAGAGCCAAGTACAGGGGAAGAATGACCTCCCTGCTCCTGCTGGCCACACCATTGCTGATACAGGCCAGGATGCCATTGGTCCTCTTGGCCACCTGGGTGCACTGCTGGCTCATGTTCAGCCAGATGCTGACCAGCACCCCCAGGTCCCTCTCCTCTTGGGCACTGTCCAGCCACACCATCCCCAGCCTGTAACGCTGCAGCAGGTTATTGTGGCCAAAGTGCAGGACTCGGCACTTGGACTGATTAAACTTCATCTTGTTAGACTCTGCCCATCTATCCAACTGTTCCACATCTCTCTGCAGAGCCATCCTATCTTCCAACAGATACACGCTCCCAGTTTAGTGTCATCTGCAAATTTACTAATGAAAGATTCAATACCCTCATCCATGTCATCAACAAAAATACTGAACAGAACTGGCCCCAGCACAGACCCCTGAGGGACACCACTGGTGACTGGCTGCCACCTGGATGCAGAACTGTTCATCACCACTCTCTGGGCCCGGCCATGTAGCCAGTTCCTAACCCAGCAAAGAGTGCTCCTGTCCAAGCCCCGGGCTGCCAGCTTTTCCAGGAGTGTGCTGTGGGGGGCACTGTCAAAGGCCTTGCTGAAGTCCAAATAGACAACATCCACAGTCCTTCCTGCATCTATCAGGTGGGTCACCTGGTCATAAAAGGAGATCAGGTTGGTCAAACATGACCTACCTCTGCTAAACCCATGCTGGCTGGGCCTGAGACTCTGGCCATCCTGCAGGCACTGCATGATGACACAGTATAAACCAATTTCCTGGTGTAAAGAGAAATACAGAAAGACAGAATGAGGGCTTATTTTTAAAGGTACTCTAAAATTTCTGTGACCAGACTGTTTTCACCCTGCTTATTCTCAGATACCCCATACAGACATTTTAGATCCCACCCCTTAATTCAACCTATTCCCAATGCCATATTTAAAATATCTGACAAATCTGTAATATGTTCTAAGGCACATTGCACAAACATGTGGACGTTTTTCTTGTATTTTATTTTTTACGTATTTTGTGAATGATTCCTGATGCATGGCAGGTGTTAAAACACTCCAAGGAATGAGAAATAGATAAAAAGGCAGATTTTTTTGCTGATTACCTTCAATACTCTGGACTGCATAATTAATTCCTCCTCAGCAAGTGGGAGTTTCACAGTCCACATTCTTGGTCAGGACTGTATATTCTGTTTATACGGAAGAGAACATGGGATGTCCTTCATCTGTAGTCAAAATGATAAAAAGTAGTCTGCTGCTGCACAGCTAGAGCTACTGATGCAGGCCTATGCTAAAGTCCTCCTTTCCCATCAACTGCTACTATGCCACTTCACATGAAACAAAGACATACTGTTTAGTTTGTAGGCTGCAATAATTTGGATCATGAAAACTGGCTTAAATAAACTGTCTGCTATTCCTTTAAGATTGATTTATATAGAATCACTGAACAGTTTGGATTAGAAGGGACCTTAAAGATCGTTGAGTTTCAACCCTCTTTGTCATGGGCAGGAGTACTTTCCATTAGATCAGGCTGCTCTACATCAGTAGAAAAGGTAATTTGTTTTTTAAAGTCTACTTTTAAGTTTGCAAGCTTAAGCTAAGCAATGCTAATACTTCATCTTTTTTGACTGTTTTTGTATTAGCTTTTAACACATTTCTAAGTAAAAGGTTAAATACTAAGGAAAAGCAAAAATTCTTTAAAATCTTAAAAATATCTACAACATGCATTATTCCCTGCTGTATGTTACTGTGTACTAAGGAAACATTATTTTGATTTAAAATGTACTGTATTCAAATATATATATGTTATATATTACATATATGCACACACTATTGTAAAGGTTTTGGTGTTTGCAGTTTTACATATGACATGGGGAACTCAGAAAGCAAAACAGGCTTACCTTAAAATTACAAAAGATAGTTTATTCACACAAATTAAGAAGAAGAAAATAAGAAAACACATAAAACAACAAATGAAATTTTCAAAGACATCCTTCCCTCCCCCTGCTAGTATTCACTTTTCTACACACAACATAAAGAAAACAAAACCTGTAATCTCAGTCAGTCTTACCATTTAAGAATAATCTTTCGTTCAGTTCCTTTAGGAAAGGAGTCTTTCTGCGTCTTATGGAGATATGGTCACACGAGGAGCAGTCCTCTGGTGGCTTCCAATGCCACACATCTCCAGCAGCCAGAAAAGAGACTCTGCAGACTGTGAAATCCTACCCAGCTTAGCAGCTTTTCCAACACTGCACATGGGTCATAATCTGCTTATTAGGGGGACTGTTTAAGGATGTCTCCTCTACTCTTCTACTTCTCAGTCTCTTCTACTGTTTCCAAAATCACTCTTCATCTCAACTCATTTTCCTTAGGAACAAAAAAAAAAAAAACCAACTTCAAGTCACTTATACTAGCATTTTACACACCACCCCCCCAACAACATCTATATGTTACAGGAAAAAAGGTCCATTCTCCATATTACCAGAAATGTCCGGCTACATTAGGCCACTCCTTATCCTTCGCCCCAAAGAGTCTTGTCACTCCGGGGAAAGCCAGGGCTCTGGAGGTTCCATCTGCTGGTAGGAAAGAGTTAAAGTGACCTGCGGGGGACACGTGGCCTCTGCCGGCGGGAGCTGCAAAACTTCCAAAGCCACGCGGTGTGGAGGCTGGTGGATGCCTTCTTTCCACCCCTCGGTCTCATGGCGTGGGCCGCTCAGGGCTGCTCCCTGAGGCAGGAACGGGGGGAAGGGAACATCCCCCCAGCCCCGGCCGGCGACATGAGCAGCTGCTGCCGGGGCTTTTTCCTCCTTTCCTCCCTTCCTTCGCTGTGATCGAGCCCAAGCACGGCTGGGTCGCTCCCCCGCGGGAGCAGCGGCGGCCACAGGCCCGGCCGGGCCTGGGCCAGCCCGGCCCGTGCAGCAGCTGCACCCACACGGCGTTACCCGGCGCCTCATCCAAAGAGAAAGAGGGACGGCTCCAACACATCCTGAGCTTTATATAGTGTATTTCCCAAAAATCGCATACTGTTTTCCTAGTGGTCAAACTATACGCCAATAGCCAAGAACTGGCCTCTGATAGGCCTGTACTTTTTCAAAGGAATCCAAAAGGTCCTTACAGGGCGGTATTCCATATTTTCTTCACCTAGAAAAAACCAAACTGTGTTAACCCATAACAACTATACAAATATACTTTTCTATACACTGAAGTATAGAAATTGCTGTATCTCAGGTTACCTATCCAGTCTTACTTTCTTTCCTTGAGTGCACAGGACTTTAATTACAGGAGCAGTTTCCATGTTCTTCATTGGAGCCCTTCCTCATCCAGTCAGCACTGGAGGCTGGAATTTAAACCGAAGGACCAACAATTTTGGCAGAAAATTTGGAGAAGTGATGCAATAGTAATGATATTTTAACACAAGAATTAGTTCACTGGAGAGAATCCCTGGTTTTATGTTAGACAAACATCTGAGGGACATGAAGTGTGCCCAGGCAGCTTGGGGAAGGATCTGTTAAGCTCCCTTCTAGCTCTGTGGTTCCAGGTGTACATGAGCAGCAGGTCTGAGAGGGGATGAGGCAGATTTTGAGAGTGAAGTATGTGATCAACATCCCTGCAGGTCATGTGTCCTTGCATTCACAGCTGGGTAGAAACATGATATGAGTATCTGGTGACTAAAAGTAGTGTGGTACTGAGGCCATGGCAGCACCTGCAAGGGTGTCCATGCCTGGTCTGCAGGTTTGTTTAAGGAGATGAGAAGGTGGGTATGGAGTGAGGAAGAAGGAAGGAAGAATGGGAGAGGCTCATAATTAAAGGAATAGCTGTACCTGTGAAACGACAGACTTACAACTGTTTTTGCTACAAAAAACTTGTATAATTAATAATACGTTATTTAATTAATTGCCTCCTAAATAGTCACTTATTAATGACTATTACTGACAATGTTCATATTTGACTGGAGTCTTGAGTCTGATTTATACAAGTACTGTGTACACAGTGCTGCAAATTAGATCAACAGAAGTGGAGTTTGGAACTTGAGCACTTGAGAAATCGAGCAATAGATGTTGTAATTGAGTGATTGGTACTTTCTAACCTTTGTCTGGGTGTCTCAGGTCACCCACACTAAAGCAGTGATTATAAAATGCCAGCAGTCACAGCTGTGGTGAAAATTATTTGATTGACATTTGTAAAGCATCTATGAGCATCATGACTATGATGATATTAATCATCTTCAGGGCATCTTCAGAGCCAGATTTGAAAAGAGTTTAGGAGAGAGATTTGGGGCCACAAAATGAGGCGAAAATAAAATACTGGCTACACAGTAACTAATGATAACACGGTGCTGAGTAGATGACAACAAGCTGCAGAGTTGAGCATCCATCTGTGCTGTGAAGGACAACTTTGAGAAAATAGCATAAAATCATACAATGACATACTGTTCCATAATTCAGAGGCACAATAATTCTTTTATTTCTTGAGTTGGTATTTCTTGTCTGTATTGCCTTGCCAGCAATATTCCAATATAGATCTCGGAGTGAATTTCCTCCTTATATGCAATTTGATAAAATATGAAAAGCTCCATGTAGTCTGGAATCTCTATGTTCATCAGTCACTTTGATACACTGGTGGCCCTGTCAGCCTGCAACAGTGGGTGAATACTGATTCAGAGCAGAGAGGTTACCCACCTGGCTGAAGCAGCAGGTAACACTCACTAAAAAGGATCCTGTTTGGTGCCCATGCACTCAGGTTATTTTCAGAGCAGAGGTGTGTGCACCATGTTGTTAGGACCAGGGAGGGTGGATCATAGAGATTATGCCTCACCAAGCCTACTGAACATGTGCAGTCTACAGCTTTTCAGAAGCTTTTAACTGGGCCAAATGTAGGTGGATTTTTGTGAAGGAGGGAAAAGATTATTCCTAAGAGGAAAACACTCTTTTCCTTGCCCTGGGAAATGTCAAGTGCTTGTCTCAGATCATAGGAAAGCTAGAGAATTAAAAAAAAAAAAAAATCCCAGTTAATTAAAAATTACTAAGGAGCTGTATTTTCCTAACATTTTTCTTGTTGGCTACATGAAAAATACTAATCCATTATTATGGTTGCAAGGAATAATGTCACATAGACTCCTACACTTCAAATATTGACATCAGGCATTACTATGACTTGAACTTTCCTTTTTGTTTGGAAGATTACAACCCCCTGATTTCTTACACCCGATCTTGTTTCTTAACAGCATGGAGTAAAGTACCTCAATGCTTTTCAGAACTGAGCTTGCTTCAATGTAATAATGCATGAATCATCCACTTTCATTTTCTCTTTAAATAAAAAGGCAGAACAGGCAGGATTTTCTTGCTCCACCATCTTCAGGTCCCCTCTTGTTGCTCAGTATTGAAACAAAGCACTGCAGCAGCAGGTGGTTTAGAGAAGGTCTGCACTGAGCAAACATGCTCCTGGGTATCTTCTGCCTAGTGACCTAGATTATGGGAGAGGAACATCTCCCATGCAGTTGCTGTGATGCTGTTTTCCTGCTCACACAGGGTGGTACTTGTGCAGACTGGGCAGTGCACTGCAGCCCTGGGCCCCTGCTGATGGAGCTCCAAGAGAGTGTGGAACGTTGGAGCTGGACACCAATGTTTGTAGCTGGTGTTTGAACAAGTGATGTCATGTGCATGAGAGTCAGTATTTCCAAATGTGCACATGGTGTCTGGCTGCGGGCAGTGTGGTGGCAGATCCTGGTAAAATGATGTGTGCCAGGAGGACCTGTTTATTTATTAGGTATCATTTATGTATCAATTCTATTTGGTATTTGCTCACTGACTGATACAAAGTTACAGTTCAGCAGAGGTAACAAGAAAAGCCAGGTAAAATATTTGTACTCTGATATTTTCGTGCACTCCAGGAATTGGTATTTAGCTTGTGTCTGATATATGGTACACTGAGTAAAAATGGATGTTCTGCAAAACCTATAAAAATTGCAACAAAATATCTGTACTGTGTAAATGGAAACTCATTTCTTTTTTTTCAGCAAGAGGTGTTGCTAGTGTTCAAATCACTTTCACTGCTCAGAGTAGCTGCTCAGAAGTGAGAATGCATTTCATCTTACAAATAGCTAATCCTAACTCATGGCTTTATTTGGGCCTTGACAAGAAGTAGCTCACTGTTTTGTCTCTAGGAGAGAGTACATATTACACAAGGAGGTTTTGAGGAGGAAATTTGCCACTAGTTCATGTAATCGGTGAACTATTTTTCCTCCTGCATGGGCTCTGCACTTCACCTAGCAAATCTCAAAAGTTCATCCACAATAACCTTTGCTGCAGGAATTGTTCCATAATTTTTTTAGTGTGAGCAATTCAAATGCACTTTTAAATATGTGATTTGAAGTCAGCAGTATGCTGTTCTTCTTATGCTGCATTTTTCTTTCTCTGTCCAGGAACCCAGTGGTAACCATACTCCTCCTCAGTTGTCTCCATCACTTAGCCAAAGCACTTTCACTACTGGTGGCTCCCTGGACGTTCCCCACATTATCATGCAGGGCGATGCAAGGAGAAGAAGAAATGAAAACTATTTTGATGATATTCCCCGGTCAAAGCTGGAGAGGCAGATGGCACAGGTAGGACTAAAACCAGTGCCGTTAAAAGGCTGGCCTTGCTGCTTTTGGTTACAGGACTAATCCTGACCAGAGAAGTGGGTTGTATATGAAAGCTGAGTTGTAAACAACAAAGATTGACAATTTTTCCAAGCTGTCTGTTCCAGCTCTCTATATTTCAAATAGTGTAAATTGATGTGTTGGTGTATAATTTCTCCTCAGAGGCAGAGGTTTGAGGGTGTTTAGATGCATGGAGACTGAGATGAAGGTAGTTTCTGTGCACCAGAGTGTGCAGTCCTCCCCCAGCACCAACTCTGCCCCTCATTTTTGTAATAAGGTGCAGATTCCTGAAATTCTGAGCAACCTAGATAAAAGTAAGCTTACATCAGTTCACTGCTGGAAACTCAGAGGACTTGAAGGGTGGTGATTGCTGCGTTTATTAATGGGAAGAGTGAGCATTCGGCAAAACTGTTATCTGAGGATATATTTTGATTATTTAAAAAAATTAACTATGCAAAAAATTATTTGAACAGCACTAGACTCAACTGGATGTTAAATCAAACTGTTCATGAAAGAAAGCTTAAAGTAGTCTCCATCTCTAATTTTTTTTCACCCAACCACTGAAAGAATACTGAAAATTTTAAATTAAGCATACATTGAGTGATGTCACGGAACCATAGAACCATGTAGGATGGTAGGAAAAGACCCTTAAGGTCTTCAACTCCAACTCTAACTCACCACTGCCATGTTCACCACTAAACTATGTCCCAAAGAGCCACACCTACATGTTTTTTTAACAATTCCAGGGATGATGATTGAACCACTTCCCTGGATGGCTCACTCCAGTGTCTGACCACCCCTTCAGTGAAGAAGTTTTTTCCTAATATTCAACCTCAAGCACAGTAAATTATGCATGAACAGTCTGTTGGTGAAAATTCTTTAGAATGAGCTCAACTCAGGGATACCTATGATGATGAAAGGCAGCCAGGTCTATGCTACATGCTGGAAATAGGACTTTGATTTGCCTTCAGAAGCAGATGGGCAGCCAGGGCAGTTCCTGGAGCAACTCATTCCACGAAGGAGCAGGCTGCTGCATGCTTCCCTGCATGAGGCTTCCCAGTGGTGTCTCTGCCTGCCACAACCCAAAATAGAGCCTCTGTCCAAAATTCAGCCTCAAAATGGAAACAGCTATGCAAATAAATGTATTACAATGAACAAAAGGCTGCAGTCTATCAGCTAATTACATGAAGAAGAAGTAATTAATTAAACAAACCAAACAAGACGCTGCCATTACCTGGGAACACAGAAACAAATTGAATTCCATTTGTTCAGAGGACATTTCTAGGGAGGTGAAATTGCATTTGGTTGGGTGGGGCTGTTGCCTTGCCCTTTTTTAATCTAATTTTCTGCTATATAATCTTCTTGTAGAGAATTACGGAGAAAGTTGCTGAGTGAATGAGCTTGTTTTCAAACCAAAGTCTACTGGGCTTCTGTGGCAAGAATAATGTTGAGCTGAAGTCCAGCAAAGAAAAGACAAGTTCTTAACATGAAAATCTTTCTTGAAGGTCATGAAATTTAGGTATTTGAGCATAAAATGCACACTTGCTTGTGGCTGAATACACTGGTTTGTCTAATTAGTTCATTTTATCACTTTGTTCACAAATCCCTATACTCACTACCTCTTTTAGTCACTAGCATTGAAGACAAAAAACAAAACAAAAAAAAGCCCCTATGCTAACAATTCTTTCTGAGTCCATTTCACTCCTTTCTTTTACTGATATTCCCAAGAGGTATCACATACTCTCATAAATGACAGCTGCAGATTGTCTTTGTGCTGTTGAATACTGCATTTCTGGAAGGACTGATATGTTACATGTCCAAAGAGAAAACTGAGCAGTTATTATTTATACCACTCCAAACTCCTGTAGAACCAATTTAGTGCTTAAGGGATTTCTTTTGTTGTTGGGATTTTGGGGGGTTTTGGTTGAGTGGGTGTGTGGTTGGTTTTTGTGTTTGTTTGGGTTTTTTTGCTTGTGTTTCTGAGGTGGGTTTTTTGTGTGGTTTTTTTCTGTTGTTGTCATAGAAATGTGTACGCACTTAATGGATGACTTCAATGCCTTCTCTCTAATTTTAACCATTGGATATAGCTGTCATCCTTTGGGACTCCAAAGGGGAAAATGGATTCAGATGAAATCCATAAAACCATGGTTTGTGTTGTTCCCTGAACTCCAATCTGTTTGAAGTCTTTTTCAGCTCTGCTCCCAAATTCTGCATTCCTGATGTATGTAAAGTTCCCTTTGACTTTAATGGGAAAGTCAATGACTCCCTCTGGTGATCATTCTCAATAAATTGGATTCACCCCATTAAGAGGCTAATCAGGGATTTCTTCAACCATTCTAGCCCAAAAATAGATTCTTATATTTATTTTGTGCAATGTGTGCTCTGCCAAAATGAGCTATATTTCCTTCAGTCTTTTTCCCCTAAGCCCCTTTGAAATTAAAAGTAAAATAATTGTGTCTGCAAAGTAAAGGAGATCGAACTGATTCTTAACATGAACCTTCTGCTCTGTGTGTTGTGGGTTTTTTTGGGTTTTTCTTTTATCTAGCAACTTTCTCCTTGCACTTTGCTGGTTCTTTTGGCTTGTGTCAGATCAGCAGCAACTTCTGAACAGATACCAGTCTAGCTTCCCAGCTAGAATGCTTCTCACATACAGAATGGTCTAGAGGGATTATTTGAATTGCTTTGAGAATGTTCTTTTGTCTTAACCCTTTCTTTGCTAGGCTGTTTGCATGCCGCTGTATGGATCTGCATGTTTACTGGATGCTATAATACACAAATGTGCGTAAAGACATCTTGGATGCTGTGATGTTTTTGCAAAATGTTTTAGGTATGTTCTTGATGATGAGATTAATGGGCATTTTTATGACCCTGAAGAGAGAGGCCAACATGGTATTGCAAACTAATTTATTGTATTGCTTTCATGAACTTGATTTTATTTTTAAAATGTTAGGATAAGACTATCTTATCCTTAATTTAAAATCTAAAATCTGAAGATATTTTGATGAAACTGGATGTTTCCATCTTTACTATGGCCTGTGTTTTCCTAAAGTGTTACAGGGAGTCATCAAGCATGTTGATCTTTCCATCAATCAATGAGGATTTCTTAAACAATGAGCACAGCAGCTTAAATCTATTTTCCTTTGATGTGCTAGATGTGTTTAAACAGGTCTCTAAACCATAATCAAATCTGCTTGTAAGTAATACAACTCTTTGTTTCCTGGAGGAAGCACTGATTTAAATTTACTTAATGTGGGTGGTTTTGCCTCAAGGCCAGCATGTACCTTCTTTTACAGTTCCCTAGCAGACTGGTTGTGACCTAAAGGGAAAATCATAATATAAACAATGAGTCTAACCAATTTAGATTCCCCACTGGAATAGGTTTGGTCATCCAACCCCCAGGTTGATCATCCAACTCTGAAAGTCTGTTGTCTGGTTGTATAAATCATAACTGGCAAAATGGTAATACAGAAGGTTGTGAGATGGTTTGTTTTCCGAAAAAAAAGGAGAAAAAAACAAACTTGAAAGAAATGAGTAGTCTGAGTCATCATTAGCTGTGGATGTTGAATCTTGAGCCTGCAAACTGTAGGTTAGTATAATCAAATTAACATAGTTTAAAATAGCTGAGGTTGTTCTTAAGATTGCCTGAACCTTTAAAATAGAACTGAAATCATGCAGGCAAATCTTGAGTACTTTGGAACCAAAATCAGTAGGAGGAGGAGTCCCATTGAAGGGACTGGACTCTTCATTCACCCCTGAAATAGATGTAGGGAAGAACTTTGGAGGTTGAAAGGAATCATAGCCAAGTTCATTAAAAGACATCAGTTAAAATGTCACCTTTTTAGGATTTGCAATTCTCCAGGCAGGAGAGAAGCCTTAGGTGCTAGCTACAAGCATATGTAGCTACAAGCTACAAGACTGCCAGCTCTGAGGTGGTGGCTCTTTATTGCATCAGCCAGTGGCACATGGTGCTTTTAGCTACCCTGGTCCGTATGACCTCTTGCCACGGTGCTCCAAGCTCTGCACCCTGCCCTGAGCCAGGGGTGAGGGCTAAAAACCTCTTTCCCGTGGCAGGCATGCAGGAAGGTGCAGGAAGCACTCTGGCACTCCTTGCAGAAGAGGAGATGGGACAGGCTTCCCCCTGATGCTGTCACACACCCTCCCCATGGTGCTGAACCTGCAGCACAGCCTGAGCTGGGAGAGGTGTGTCCTTTTGGGAGGCAGTGGGAAGGAGCCTCTCTGGGGCTCTGGGGACAGCTGTGTCTGTGTCTGCCTCTGGGAGGATACACTGGTAGTGATTCAGAGTAAGCTTTCTAGTCGGATAAACCTAGTCGTGGCCCATATGGGGGCACCCTAGAGAGCTGTGATGGAAGGAAGAGATCTTTCAGAATCTGAGAGAGCTGGAAAATTTATTCACAAAGGCTGACAGGAAAAGTTCTTTCTCAGAGTTGCTGAACTCTGACTTAATTTTGAAAGCCTTTCTGGGTGCTTCAGTCACATGGTCTGAGGGCTCTTGTTTTTTTCTTTTTCTTTTTTTTTTTCTAAAATGCAAGATAGCTTAAATGTAAGGTCGTTGTAACGACCACACAGTAAGAGTGAAGTAAATCTGTCCTCGTTGGGATTCTGCCTTTTAACATTATTTGGTAAGATACAATAATTTATTCCTGGGTTAGGATTGATATGCAGAGGACAATCATTTAAATGGATTTAGTACAACAGATTCTTTACCTACAGAAGAGGAGAAATATCATAAAAACAAAAAACAGAATTAGCAAAGGCAGGTTTATATTAAAATTGTCAAATAATTTTGCTTCTTTCTGAAATAATACTAACGCGTTTATATTTCCAGTGCACTGTGGCACTGTGATTTAAAATCATATTTTCCATTTTTCAGCTAGGAAAGCTGATAAAAGGGATGTTGCAAGTTGAGTAAGATGACACAGAAATTTTGGAAGAGCCAAAAATAAAGAAGTTATCTTTAGTTTTGTAACTTTAAAACAACAGTATGACATTTTTTATTTACTTGTTTCATGTTTGTTTTCTCCTCTGCTTTTGAAGGATTTAAAGATTACTGTGAATGAGGAAAAAATATGCCCAAGAGAATACTGGTGTGTAAAATGAGATTATCTAAGAAGCAATGAAGGGTTTTTTATCAATGGTTGAAACTACTCATGAAATAACAAAATTCTTTACTAGTTGATTTATGAAGTAATAAATACAAAAATATGGTTGTCTAGATTCATTCTCTTGTTTCTTCTTAGGCTACTTATTTCCATTTTTATATGCATAAAAAAGTTTATTTTGTGAGGATAAATAGACAACTATCTTAAAAAAGTCAAATCCAAACAAAATGCTCTAAGGTTCATATTTTAGGTGCATTATATTTCTAATATGGAAAGATGACTGAACTGTGGCGACCTTCAATTTAGCATCAAAAGAAAAAGGCTTAACTAAATCTATTGCTGGCAGTTGTATTTGTAATTCACATAAATGCAAACACCATAGACAGCTGTATCTTGATCTGTTAATTTCAGCTCATTTTCATCGGTTGATCCCTTGAGAATTGTGTATTTCATAGAATCACAGAACCACCACTGGGTTGGATCATCTAGTTCCAACCTCCCTGCTCCGAGCAGAGCAGGTTTCTCAAAGCCACGTCCAACATGGCCTTGAACACTTCCATGGTAGGGTATCCAACACTTCTCTTGTCACTCATGTCTGTTCTCACTTCAATGGACAAGTAAACTGATAAAGATATTCTAAGAAATCTACTTAATTTCTGCCAGAATAGAGAGAGATAATTTTTTCAAGAATGTTAAAGAAGCTAACATTTTAGAATTGAATTCATGTGAGGTGCATCATACCTACAAGCTGCTTCACCAAATGGAATTAAGGAAGCCACTTCTATATTCAGTATTAATGATCCAAACGTTAACTGTAAATACTACACCAAGAAAAGGATGAATGTTCTTCATTAATTTACTGTTTTTCACACTCAGTCTTGTGAACTAGAAGGTCTACATTAAAAAGATTGTATGAAAACTGAATGTTAATATCTAACATTTACATTTTTGATCTGCTGGAAAAAAAGCTGTGCTAGGAGTTTGGGATGCTTTTCTGAAGGAGCATTTTTGTAGTTTGGGGGTATTTTTTTGCAGAAAGATAGATACCTGTAGACTCATAATCTTCATTGGTGTTTGTCCAGAAGTTTGTATCCTCTCTGCAAGGCTAAGGAGCTGGGATACACTGGAATCTGGCAGCACCAGCAGAAGGGATATTGTCAATGAGAAGGAGCTCACACCTATCACCTACTTCTTGCCTGAAAGAGAGCCAGTCCAAGGGGCCCAGTTTTTGTCTGGAAATTTTCATGGGAAGTATTTTCAGAGAAAATAATAAGAAGAAGCATAAGAAATACACGAATGCAAAACATGTAATTCTTCTAATAAGAAGTAAATACTTCAAGTTTCTGCTTCTCTAAAAGAAATACAAATTCCAAATTTCACTCTTCATCTCTGAAGATTTTTTTTTTAAGGAGAACTTGCAGTTATTTCTGATAGTAAGGCAAGCTCTCCCCAGAGTTTTGAGATCATTCAGGGCTGCAGCATCTACTTTTATTAAATACCTGAGGTTTTTTTATATAGGAGAAGGAAATTCAGCAAAGGGCCACCAAGATGGTTGGGAGCAGAAGCAGTTGCCCTCGGAGGAGAGTCTGCACAACCAGGGCTGGTTGGAGAAGACGTGGCTTTGGTTGCTAAAACTGAAAGAGGGACTCTGGATGCCAGGAGGAGTTTTCTCCCCACATGGACAGGCAAGCAAGGGGACAGGTTGTTCACAGAGTCTGTCCACTCTCTGTCCTTGAGGTTTTCAAGACCTGACAGGATGAAGCCCTGACCAATCTGGTCTCATCTCACAGCTGCTCCAACTTCGAGAAGTTGGAGTGGAACTTTCCTGAGCTTCCTTGCAGCATGAATTGTCCTGTGAATTATATCCTTACTCTTTTGAAAGACCATCTAATTTGAAGTATACTGAAACTTTCAGATATTTTTTGGCCTCCTCCAACCTAAATCACTTTGCTAATTTATTTGCTCTTTGTTTCTCTGTGTAATCCTACTAAATTTCATCTGACTGATTGTTGTATCCTGTATTTGAGTTACAATGGTTTTGCCCTATCCTCCCCATGATGTTTTCCTGCATGGTTTGCCCCAATAAAGATGTACCCACCTCCTCCCTGCCACCTTCCCTTTCCTCCAGAATGTTCTGTGAAATTTAGCCCCTGATTGGTTGTCTTACTATCCCTCTGCCCACCAATGTACCCTATTGGTCCCCTATGTTATGTCCTTCACTTCTATCCAGTACCCTATTGGTTTATGTCATGTATCCCCTCCCATTTTTGTTCAGCTTAAAACCACCCTCCACAGACGTATTTGGTGCCTTTTCCTCCTGGTTTCGCTTTGGTTTGTTCCTGTGTTCCTGTGTTCCTGTTGCTGGTTCTTTAATAAATCGGTGGATTTCTACCCGAGGACTGAGCCTCCCTTGCCTCTTTATCGGACACCTTCAAGAAGAGTCTCACTGCTCTGCCCAGTTCCTCCCCAACCCCAAAAAGGGAGGAACAACAACTGATCTGTGATTCATCAGATCTGTTTTCAGTTCTTACCCCATTCTGAGAAGTCCCTCACTTCTGGACCTTCTTTAGAGAGCACTGGCAGTCCTCCAAGCCACAGCATGGAGTAGGTCGTTGCAGATTGCCTCAACGTGTTCAGTCCATTTGTGCTTAAATACCAATAACCATTCTCAAAACATGCTGCATTAGAAGTCACACATTGTCCAAGTCTTGCTGTACTTCTCCTTGCTGCTGCTGATTTAATTGGCCAGTTTTCCAACACAGGAAGGAAATTTGATGTGCGATGTTTCATGCTGAAGAACCTCATTATGAACATCTTGAATTTTTCTTGGCACATAGGAACTGTCTTGGTAGCACATGGCAGGCAATATTACACTTTTTTTTTTTTTTTTTTTTTTTTGTTATGCTCAATAATGTATGCATAGATACAAATATACATGTGCATATGAATATTCCTGAGTGTTTATTTCAGATGGCCAGGAGCGGTGTCAGAAGGTCATGAGAAACAAGGGCTGGTGGCTTGATTTTTAATTATTTCTAGTCACTGGT
>VZUA01084894.1:25384-35419 GCA_013401035.1 Horornis vulcanius
GTTTTGTGCCTTTCCTCTTCAATGTCCTTAATGTGTTGCAGTACAGAGAATATACAGTGCCACAAGAAAATGAAGCTGCTAAGTCTTCTTCTATTTTTTTAAATCACTAACATGATATTGCATTGAAGGAAAGAAAAAAGTCTCTATTTAATTTTTTGTTCTTCCTAACTTGATGTGTTTCTGGAATGTCTTATTTTTAGATGGTATCACTGTTAGAACACTATTTTCAGAAGCTGAATGTAATTTGTGTAATAAAGTATTCGCAGAGCATTGGCTGTCAGAGTGTACTTTGGAATTTTTGCTTGCATTTTTTTGTATACAACTTTTGTAAAAGTTACAGGACACACTTAATACAGTAAAAATTCTAATGTCACACCAGCAGAGAAAAAAAAAAAGCTATTTTGTATGGAAGCTGGAAAAATATTTTGGTATGTTACAAGGTTGTTAGATTTTTGGGTTTTTTTTTAAGATTAATAATCTGCATACATGTACAAAGTCAACCTTAATCATCTAAAGAGGGATTTTACTTGTATAATAAAACTGCAAGGCATTTCCTTAATAAAACACATGGTCACAGCTAAGAGGAAACCTGTGTCTCAAATTAAATATGCAAAATATTCAGGGTAGGCATCTAATACTACCTGATTGGAAGTACTGATTTTCTTTTTTTCTTCACACTTCCTTTTTCATTCATTCAACATGAACCCTCAATCCTGTAATGAGCTCTCTCATTTAACAGCAGACTTACGGAAGTCCTGCTGGATAATTCCCTCTCTGTATGAGTCATCTGGAGTGTGAATCATTGTGTAACATCATAATGACTAATCAGTCCAGTTTGAGGATCAGAGCATAATTAATGTCCTTTTAAAACTGCTATTATGAGCAGAGTGTACACAGCTGTAATTTCCACAGGGTTTTATGAAACAGTTTTCATTATCGTCATTGCAGGTGTTGTAATAGGCTGCTGCTGGCATTGAGGTTGGAAAATAGGCTTTAAGCACCTTGTGGTGTTTTTGCAAGGTTTATGGGGAAATAAAGGTAACAATAGTGGAGAAAAAGGTAAGGTTTCTTCCCCCAGCAAAATTTTATAAATCCCCTTTTTCTGGGGGGAAAAAACCCACAACACACCAAAAACCCAAAAAAAAAAACCACAAAAAACACAACCAACCAACCAAAAACAAACAAACAACAACAAAAAACAAAACCCAAAACTTAAAATGCATTACAAGCTGGATTCTTTTCTTGCATATAGCAAAATCTCCAGGATAGCCATCTGAAATGCTGGAGTAGAGGCAGTTTCATGTGAAATGTATTTAGTGCATACTCTTAAGTTGCTTCCTCTCCTGCAAATTTTTGTTCTTGTAATGTTACAAGGAAAACTGTGTTTCTTTTGCCCTTCTGAAAGCAAGGCAGTATTATTTTTGGCTGTGGCCTTGATCCTTGTATATATTAATAAAAAGAAATCAGTTGGGAAGAATCCTCTGAAGCTGTCTGCAAAAATGCTAAGTCACTAGTTTACAGGAAGCTTCCAGTGAAAGCAGTTAAGAGAGCTGTGGTGACACTGCTGTCATGGGTGGTGTATATGCCATCTGTACTAAAAGATCATGGGGTTTTCTCAAATGCGGTCAATAAGGGTATATTTTTCTCACATTTGGTTATGTCCAAGCGATGTTCAGTGATCTCTGCTTCCATTAGCAGAGCTCAGTGGAAGTAATATGCAGCTTCCCTCTTTGTCCTTTCCTTTATTTGAGCTGTATCTCCAATTCTAGATAATGCTTTGTTCAGAGGGAATCAGCCAGTTTAATTGCAAGTACTGGCTAAAATAGATTAATTGAGCTTTAATCATCATCTCAGCTAACTGGTATTCAGCCATTGGTCTCTACAATAATCCTGGGCTGCCTAAAGAGAAACAGGATGAGGAAGTCGATTCCACTCTGCTCTGGTGAGACCCCACCTGCAGTGCTGCATCAGGCTCTGGGGTCCCCAAAATAAGGATGTGGACCTGTTGGAGAGGGTCCAGGGGAGGCCACAAGGATGAGAGGGCTGAAGTTGGAGTTGGAATTTTTCAATCTGGACAAGAGAAGACTCCCCAAAGATCTCATTTTGGCCTTTGAGTACTTAAAGTGGGTTTATAAGAAAGACACAAACTTTTTACCAAAGACTGTAGTGACAAGGGGGCAATGGTTTTAAACTGAAAGAATGAGACTTAGATTGCATATTAGAGAGCAATTCTTTATTCTCAGCATGATGAGGCTCTGGCACAGGTTGCCCAGAGAAATTGTAGATGCCCTATCCCTGAAGTATTCAAGGCCAGGTTGGATGGGGCTCTGAGCAACCTGGTCCTGTGGAATGTGTCCATGCCCATGGCAGAGGGGCTGGATTAGGTGATCTTTTAAGGTCAGTTTCAACCCAAGCCGTTCTGTCATTTTTAATAACTGCATGGGCAGTCAACCAACTGCTTTCCAACAGCAGTCGAATTTCAGCATCTCAGATTCATGCTCTAATTTTGTACAGGTGCAATGGCAAAATTAGAACATCTGAACCTGCTTGAAGGCACTGAATGTTCTTTCTCTCCTATCAAAGCTTCATCTTATGAAAACAACGTACCAGAGACTTCATATTGCAATAGGAAAAATCATGTAAAAAGGAAGATACAAGCTTTCTGAATCACACTTCTCATTTTAATAAGTCAGCAGACCATCTTCCATCCTAACAGGTTCTGTATGATAATATTATTGTATTAAATGTTGAATTCTGGTTATTCAGTCTAAACTTTGGACAACATGTTTAAGTTAAATTTTCAGCAGTTGTTCCAGATAAGACTATGCTTTAATGAACAACATGTAATTGCACGTTTCAAGATTTAAAAAGACATGGTACTGCCTTCTATGTGTTGTTGATTAATCTTTTCTTAAGGCTTTCTCAGAAGGAATAATCTTGGCTATTGTAGGGGCTGAATATTTTCATTAAAATTAGGCTAACCAAGTAGCTAAGCACCTTTCTGTACTGTATTAAGCATCTCTCTGTTTTAGATAGTCTGACCATGGGAAGTCTTACAGAGTTATGGGAAGGTGCCTGTGATCCACTGGCAAGAGGAGTCAGGTAATTTTTGGCATCTTTTTGTGAACCTGCAACGAGAGCAGACTGGGGCAATTGCAAGGTGCCATGAGGAGGATGCACTGACCTGTAATATACAGCTTACCACCTACTTCATCTGAAGGTGTCCCAATTAACTGAGATTACAGTCCCAATTAAGCAGCTCTCCTTGCCACCAAGTATCATTACGTGTAAATTGATTCCTTGGGAAGCATCTTGATTAAGTAGTTTTCTAATCAAGCAGTGCACTGTAGAGTTAATGAGGATTTATAGATCATTGCGGTAAATTGCAAAAGCTTCTTCCTTGCCAAAACTAGATTTATTTAAGTTTTATCAGTCTTTAGGTCAGTAATGGCTGTCATGTTACGCTGTATTAGGATTAAGCATGTGTCATGCTACAGAGAAGGAGCTTGATGATTTTTAGGTTGCCATTCAAATACACATGGGGAAACTTGTTTGAAACACTTCGTATGTATTAGCAGTAAAAGTGGGGAACATCACTGCTGAGCAATTCAAAAGCAACTTCATTATTTAATTACATAATTTCACATTAGGACATACTTAAAAATTTTAAAGACTATGCCATTACATAGTTCACAGTTTGTGTGGATTCATGTATTGTACTCTTAAAAAAATACCAAAACAGAACCAAATATTCAAGTAAATTAAAATTAAGAGTTGAAATTAGTATTTTCCATGTAAAACGGATGCTAGTGAACCCTACAGTTTTAGCACCCCAATTTGCCTTTATCTGTTGCGGATTTTTAATTCTTAAATGTGCAAAAAGTTTTATTTTTTATGTGAATTATCAAAATTTGTTAGTAAAATTTACACTGTAACTGCTCTTTAGTCTCCAATAATAGGGAAAAATTAGATATGTCAGTGTAGCTAAGAATTACTGGCAGAAGACAAAAGGGGAAGTGACAGTGTAAAGGAGTATTTAGAATCTACAGTGATTGCTACCTATCCAAGCAAAACCTGCAAACTTCTTGCTGTTTCTGGACATGATGGCTAAAAAAACCTAGAAGAACATTCAGCTGGCATTGTTAGACACATATTTTGGAGACAGAGGGCATGGTAGTCCATCTGGAAAATGCGCTAGATTTTTTCTAAATACTACAGGACATGAAGGCTCTTTATTTTACTGTTTCTTTATCTCCGTTCTGCTTATGTTTCTTATTAATGAGTTGCATGTGAGGCATTACATCCTGTGAGTGAAGCTCTGCCTGATTTCACTGTACAGCTTTTAGAAAATATACATATAATGTTTGGGCAGTAGTCTTCTCGGCACTGTGCCGAAGTACTGGTTTAAAGATGCAGTGCAGTAATTTTTCTCCCTAGAAAACAGTCAGTGGTAACAGTTCAGCCAGCTAGGGAAATTATTAATTACAGACTACATTTATTCTTCTGAGGCATATGAGAAACCTAAATCTTCTACTCTTTTTAATTAGAAATTGAAGATTTTTTTTTTCCTTCCCCCCAGAATGGAGGATTAGGCAACTGCCGTAAGAGGCTAAAGTTGGTGCTACTTATTTAGGGTTTCAGGGCAGAACCCTGCCCCCGGCCACTGCAATCCTCAGTGCTCTGAATACCCTCTCCCCTCTGTTACTGCTTCCTTCCGCCATGACACATCCTAAAACGGCTCCTGAAGAGAAAATTACTTGCAGGGAAAGGGACTGTATCCCACAATTCTGCCATGTTTCCTCGGGTCAGCTCTCACGTCACACACACAGTGCCACGCGTAAGGAAGTGGAGGCATGGCCTTACTCCAGGCACTTGCTTGCCAGATCCTGCTCACAGCAGCCAAGATTTAACGAGTACTGAAAGGTGCCCAGTTCTTTGGAAGGTGTAAAGTTGTACTGAAAGTTTTCCACAGTTGGCAGCTGTGGTATAAAACCACCTAACGCACGAGTATATTTGTACTCTGCCTCACATGACAGGTCAGTCACGCAGCCTTCACATAAAGCGGGTCATGTTGCTCTCGGAAATGTATTCAAACTCCTGTAATGATCGACAATTTGATGTGAAAATTACCGAAAATTCTGCTGAGAACACAATTGCGAAAGGAAATCCTCGGAAGGGCAGGGTGGGCAGCAGTTCCTGCGAGCCCTGCGCACCCCGCGGGCGGCGGCTCCGCGGCCCAGGCTGCCACCGTGCGACCGGCGCTTCAGCACAAATCCTGAACGCCTCCCGCTGTAGACGAATACACGGAAGCTAAGGCTAAAATTGTTTGCCAGTATGACACCGTAACTATGCGTTCTGCTTTTCTTCTTCTTGGTCTTTATGGTAGAGATGAATGATGTTTCTGACTAGGTAAAGACTTAGAATCAATCGGGTGGGGAAGCACAGGTATTATTTACTGCATATCACTGAAACATTGCACAAAACAGAACACATTTTCTTAAGGGCTTTTTTATTGGGGCTTCTATCACTATGTCTGCTAGCTTTGTGAAGAGTAATGAGTATTTTTTGCAGTTTGTCTGGAATCTGATATGGTGTTACTCTGTAAAGAAGGGGGAAGTGAGGCGTAAGGAATTTAAAGTCATCAGTTGCCAAAAATAACTGATTTATGGTACTGAGTTTGTGAAATCTGATTTATTCCCTTTTAACCCACTGACTTAGATATAACTTTACATATTCAGGGCACCAATTCTTGCCACCAGCTGCAGATTTGAATGCTCCAGCTCTGCTGATGAGTTTTGAGATGTTTCTCAAGCACCCAAAAAAGGGCTCGCCCACGTGAGTAGTGAGCTGTACGTGGAAATACAGAATTATAGAAAGTTGCATCCAAGTGATCTGCACATGACTGCACTAGCAATCTGTAGCTGGGCGGCACTGCCTGGCAGAGGGGACATGTTGTGTTTCCTACAACAGTTATTGTTTATTGGCACACCTACTTCTGCTACCAGTGCAGCAAGGTTGCTGCAGATCCCCTCATCTACACACAACTTGAAAGGAGAATTGACCAGGGAATGCATCTCTCAAGATTAATGGCTCCAGAATCAAATGTTTTAAAATTCAGTTTATTGTCTGGTTACTTCCATCTGGAAGATCCTTCCTCCTCAAATTAAAGCTTTTTGTGTACTGCTTTTCATTCAGAATTTCTACATAATTTGGTTACCGAGATACAAACAGCAGGCCAGAAGTTCTTCTAATAGCTGCAGAATAGTTCCCAGCTCTTGAAAGCATTGCTAAGTCTTCCTTTCTTTTGTCAGTTTTGGTCAAACGGTGGGGTTTTTTTGTTTCAAGTGATGTTATTCATGTCAATAGTTTGAAAGCCCTGTATTTTATTTCCTTGAACCCCTCTCATGCAGAGAAGGCCACATTTCAGTGCACAAATAAGTCACTAATGCCTGCTTGTTAATACAGTAGATCAAAATTACCAGGAAGCCTGAACGATCAGCAATATGTTAAATGTACACATTACGTTAAATGTTTCTGTGTTTTCCCCATTTCTCTCTCAGTGCAGCATTTTCTTCTCTTCAGTGTAGCCCTAACAACTCCACAGCGCTTGTGTTACCCCAGAGCTGCCTCAGAAAACAGCTGTGCTGTATTGTCCACAATTAAGGAACTAATCACTTGGAGTAAGAAAAAAATAAGAGAGGCTGGTTGTCTTATGCAGCTACCAAAGCAGAAATGAGTCTTACAAATAATGTCTTACTCTCCAGTTTTATCCCTGACACTAATATTTTCTTCAAAAGCATGATATAAAAATATTTATTCCATGCATGCATACACACAATGTATTCAGAAAGACTCTTTCTGAAGTCTTGGTGGAGAAAAACTGTATCTGTAGGACTGCATTTTCAGAAGACACAAAATAGTTTGAGTATTAATTATTTCTCATTCAAAGTTTAAGATAGGATTCTGTTATGGTGCTGAGCTCTTTTCTCACACATATGCATCATGATATCAAAAACATACCATACTGTACATGTGAATTTCTGTAGGAGGTATACCTAATCACCGTTGACAACCATATTTAATTGCCTAAAATTAAATGAAAACTCCTAATGAATAGTACTTTCCTCCACCTGTGTTATAAATCACATGACATTCAGGAGCAAAAATGAGAGAGAACACACAAATTCAGAGAGCAACATAAGCAAATCTTCCACAGCATCATCCAGAAGTTGCTGAATTGCTCAATTCAGTTTTCTGCTAGTTTTCTTCACCTTCATGTTAAACCCCTACAAAAAACAAAACAAAACAAACAAAAAAACCCCACCACTTGTTTTCCACATGAAAAAACTCCTGTGCTACGAGAAAGAGTCTTCTCAGCAGGAAGTCCAGACTAGTAACTACTTACTCAAGGAAATCAGAGAATAAGTTAATACCAGTGCTTCACCTTTCATAGCCCACTGCCATGGAAAATCTCCCAATGTGCACAAGTCCAGTGAAGAGGTAACTGAAATGGAGAACCAGACATTTGTGGAAAAAGCACAAATGAATATTAAATGCTCTTAAGATTTTTTCACATGTCTGAACTGTTAGAACTGCCTACACTAGCAGACTTTTGATGAGCAGGGAACAGCTAAAGCCCTCATTATTTCATGCATAGAACCCTATATGTATTTGATTTTGGCAGTTTTATTATTTTGTGAGATCTTAAATGGATTAGACTAGAAAAGTTGTAAAAGTCAGAGGCTGCAGCTTCCCAGGAAGAATAGAAAACTTATATATCAGGAAAAGGAAGACATGAGCTTTTCTCCAGTAGAGGGAAAAGTGACACCAACTTGCTTAGGTTTAATTCATCTCACAGTGCACATTAGGAATGAGTCATCCAAGGGTTAAATGGAAAAGGTCATTACAGTGAAAGGATGCTTTGTGTCCTGAGAGGATAACAGTAAGGCATATCCACATTGCCATTCTACCAACAAAATCTGAAATATAAATGCATGATCAGAATATGTGCTTTTACTAGTGCTTTTTCTTAACACCCAGACAAATCAGATACCTGAAGCACTCAGATTCATAAAGGAATAAAGTGGTTAAGGTAATGAAGTTGAAGCTTTTACTTTTTTTTTCCAGTTTGCCACAGCAGTTCCAAACGGCTTGGCAATGAATGTGATAGACAACTATGCTTAAGTATCCTCTGTCTTCGTCTGAAGGGTCCAACAAGGTGAAGGCCATTGCTTTGGCTTTGCAGTGTTTGGTTCAATCCAGTGATCTTCTCTCAGCTCAGACTTATGTTTACCATCTGCTGATTCTTGGTCTTTGCAGGCTGCAGGTGGAATCTGTACAGCAGACAGGGGACCCCTTTTGTAGGCATTTATTTCCTCTTCAGCAACCGAGTCTGGTTGGCTTGAATTATTAGATCTTTCAGATAAGCCAGTATAGTCGTGGTCAAAAACTACTGCACTTTGTAGAATGTAATGATTGTCTGTAAAAGGAAAGTAGCCATTAGTTCAGATCCCTGAAGCCATACTTAAAATGTTAGTGAGGTGCTAACTTACTTTTCAAAACAATTTCCAAAAGAGGACAAGAATGTTGGAGTGACAGCAGACTGATAACGTGAATTTCCCAACTTCACTGAGCATCAAATGTTTGGCATCTCATTACATCCACAAAATAATCCTTGTGATGATCCACATTTAGAGCTTTTCTTAGCTAAGTCAATGCCTAGCTTGATGTTTGTCTTAGTCACCTGTTGAACTAACAGCTTGAATAAATTGACATGTAGATGCTTTCATTTTGTGCGTGCACATGGATAAATGCGGTTTCTTCATGCTCTCGCTGGGAAATCTTAATACAACACACAACAGGCTTTCTTAAACCATAAAAAGTTTAAAAAGTAAGTAAAGTAGGTAAGTAAAAAAAAAAAAAAAACAAAAACCCTAAAATCTATCCCAGCCAAGACCAAGACAGTCACTTCCTGAAAAAAGAAATTCTCCGTTTACGCACTGCTTCTGCAGTATTCAGTAGTAAACATATTAGGCTCTAATACTACAAAGACCACTACTTTCAGCTTTTTATAGAGTGACACAATTTACCAGAAGTTATTGTAATAGCTGTTCATTATCTACATGCTTGATAAGCGTGTGACTTCCTCCTCATGCATCAGCAATTTAATGAGGAACCGCAAGGCACAGAGTAATCATTCATAAAACAGCAGCGGCCTTGTGACACGACATGAAATCAGTATCTTCGTTACAAAATATAACTGACAACTGACATAAATATTTCAGCTTGTCCCATTAAATTCCAGAATTAGTTTCGGCTTTGCAAATCTCTCAGCTTTAAGAGATGATGGAAGAAATTACCATCTCAATGTAGTTTATATATTTACAAGAACCAAAGCTTGACCACCTGTGCCAATAGTGTGGGAATTGTTCTGCTCTTCAAGACCTCCAAAATAAAAAGCAGCTTGTTCTGTGACAGAAGTCTTCTGTGCACCATGTATTTAATTTTTTAAAAATTACTCTGGTGGCTCAAAAACAGCATGAGCAGAAAAGAAACAGCTGCCACTGTCTGATTTGTGAAAAGGGATGCTGAATATGTAAGGCCAAAACCAGAAGTTGGTTATCCAAATATCTGGAAGTTTCTAGCCATCCTACCACAGAGCATGACAATTTTATTTGCTCTAGTAAGAGAAACACTGACTTCCTTTATAGGACAATTTAAAATAAACTATTCCAAAATCAGTTCTCTGATGTAGTCTTCCTATTTTAAGGCTTTAGAAGACACTCAAATGTTGTAAAAAAAGAAGTTTCCATTGCATAAGCAAAATTAATGTGAATCCTGCCTACACCAAAACAGAAACACAGTCAGAAAACGCTCCTTGAACACAGTTCAGCCTGCTTATACTTCTAGCATGTTCTTATACTTCTATCAACCAGCACAAATAGAGCCAAGCCAGTGATTAGGAGCAACTTTAATAGAGGCTATTTTTAAAAAGACTTTGAACATTATTCATGAGCTCTGTTCCATGCTCTGCAC
>VZUA01084894.1:43380-54026 GCA_013401035.1 Horornis vulcanius
TGGCTGTGTTCTTTGCTGCCTGGCAATGCTGGCAAGCATACACCTAGAGAAGACACCAGGGAAGATGTTATCAATGAAAAGTGACAGTGAGGTGATGACAACCGTCAGAATCATAGATCTTTACTGTTTCTCTGTAAATCAGGACAGACCAGGCAATGCAAAACAAATTTATCACCCTTCTTACAATTTTTTACCCTTAGATTTTTCAGAAACAGCATAAAATCAAAATAAAACCAAACAATACTGAGGGCCAGGTGAGGGACATGTAAAAGAACTCATACCTGAATTCTCCTCATTCTGAAAGCACTGGGCTCTTTCAAGTCCACAGTACAAATTTTAAAATCCATTACTATCTGTAAATAATAAAGGGAGTAGGAAACAACTGGGAGTGAAAGGAATTTCTAAACATTCCCCTTTCAGCTCAACTGTGTATGCTGTGGCTGAAAAACACTGGAAGTACATACAATCTTCCATGCATTACAATTTTATCTACAGGACAGAGTACCTTTGTCCAATCTAAACGGAAAGACTCATTTTCAGTTCATGTCAAAGTTGCATATGAACTCAAAATATTCAGGTGATGCAGGAAGCTGATAGCATCAGTAATTTGGCCTTAGAGGACATCTACATACAGTTTCCTGAAGGATCAAATCCTGCTCCTGTATCTTTGGGTGAAGTAGAAGGAACTTTCCCAAGCTTTGATGTGTGTAACTATTTCCTGAACACACCTAACTGTGAAGCAGATACACCATTTTCACATTCTTATCTGCTGGCAGTTACTCTGGTCACACATCCTTGTGATGGCACATTGCATCCTAACAAAGATATGTGAGAGTCCTTGCACAAGAAATCTGTCTTGGGCACCAGACGTGCCCTGCCTACAAAAAGACAATGACTTCCCACCACACCAAAGTGTGTGCAAAGCAAGCCAGTAGTAAAAGAGTAAAAACAAACACCATGCATTGCCAAGATGAGCAGTCGCAGTGCAATTGCTGACTCACATTTCCTCCTCATGAAACAGCCGAGGTACTTGCTGTACCAAAGTTCATAGGATTACCAAATGTTTGTAACAGACTACATAAAGTATCCTGTAGCTATGAGGCCATACCCACTGCTTGACATCATTTGTTACAGAGGTCCAGTAGTAATTAGACTCCACTAAAGTCAGTGTCCTTGATATACCATGATGAGTGCCAGCAGCATTTTTGTGGCATTTCTTGAGGACCTTTTTCTTCTCTTCATCTGAAACAATTACCAGGCGCATTTGTTTTCTGTCTTTTCCAACATAGAACAACTTGTTTTCTGAAAGAAGTACCAGCAAATTATAAGCAAGTGCTTTGTCTTCTGTTTAGTTTACTAGACTACTGAGCATGACTCAGAATAGAATATATTACACTAAGTTCACTTTAGTGTAAACACAGCTTTTTGTTTACAAACATTTTAGTTATGTCCTCCAAAGAGCCATTAGTTCAGCCATGTTTATTTATCTGGACACAAGGAGTTACAAGGGCAAGTCAGAATGCAAACAGCATTCCCACAGGAAGTGTGACTGAAACACAAACTAACACTGGCATTGGCAAGGGGAGGTAAGAGTATTGAAACTGTTTGTGAAGCTGTTGGGTGCCTGCCAGAAACCTGACACTGATAATCATAGATTTAACTCCTCCCTGCCTTCTGTCTACACAACATTGGCAGTTTTGATGGGATTGAGACAGCGTAGCAGACTACAAAGGCTCATACACCTCCCAGGGCTGCAATGAAGTCAGGAAGGGCCTGGAGGCTCTCAGGTGACTGATGGCAAAGTTGTCCTTGCACTTCTGCCCAGCCATCCCCCAGATTGGATGCAGCATGAATTTTCTCTAGCTGCAGATCATTTCCCTTTCTGTAATCCTTTCAGTTATGGATTGCAGTGACCACATATTTCTACAGTATATAAAACAAGGTTTGGCTTTTATATAGATAAATAAACCTGTCCTGGCATGGACTAAAGCAGATTGAGCTTCCATTTCTACAAACATCCTGTTATATATTAACCAGAGATTTGCAGAGCATTTGTCCCATAGAGAATGTTTATTAAAATCACAGACTGCTGTAGAGCAAGATCTCACTCTTTTTTCATATTAGATTCATCAAATCTTCACCTTAATATCTATTTTTAGCACAATTTGAGAGAAAAGTTTTACCCTTGAAAACAAATTTTTTGGCAGCTCTCCTGATTCCACTTCTTTCACTTGATAATGTTGTGGGATGATATTCCTTTGTTCGCTTGTAGTATGCAATCTGCTTCAGGTGGAGCCCACCACTTTTTCCACTACGAACCATTGCCAATCTGAACAAAATGCACAGAATTTGTTAGATATATTGTCAGAGAAGCACATCATCAAGTTTTTACTTATTTCTTTGTTGCTCAGAGGCATCCTGGTTATGTAGCCTCTAAGAAGAGGTTACACCGTCTACTATACACATCCACCTTCAACTTCAGCCACAAGGAACACTGCTTAAAACACTTACTTTGTTCTAAGCAGAGCTGGTTTTGTCAAACTAGATTTTAAAATTCCCACACAGTGGAGACTTCTACTACACTCATTGGACAGGGAAAGGAAATGGTATCAGAAAGAAATTTTTGGTTACCTCTCAACTTCAGTTGTGCTGGAGATTGTCCAAAGATCCACCTTAGCTGAGAAAAATCTACCTAGGCAAACAGGAAAACAACAGCTTCCCAGAGAGAAACCAACGGAAATTTATTTTTTTCTCACTAATTAATTAGACAATTGGATTTTGAAATTCCAAACCAGACTCTGCATGCGAGTTAACAAGTCAGCTTGTGTCAAGCTGACTTCCCTGATAACATCAATAAGCAATAATGTCATTAGTAAAATGGGACACTGATAGAGAACAAGTTTGGGTTTAGCAAGAATAGCATTAAAATAATTATGTAATAATGAAAACCGAAATATTCACAGGCAGGATTATTGATGCAGCCTCTACCTGATTTGAGTGGTTTGGTTTTTGTCCAAGTCTGTTCCAGCAGCATAGACAAAACAGCAGTTTTGTCCTGCTCTTGTCAATATATGCAGGAGCAGGATCAAGCTTGGGGTCTGCCATGTCATAATTTCATAGTGAATGCTGCTTATCCACAGCAATAAATAAATTCCTTCTTTTTCCTGCCTCTTCCAGTGCCAGACTGTGACAATACGTAGCCTGCTAGAAAGAGTAATTAGTTTGTCTGCCATATGTTCCAAGTGACTTATAATTATGGGGAAGTGACAGTATTCAGTCACTCTGGAATGCACATCATCTCATTATGTGATGCTATTTGAAAACAAAATGTGTAAGACAAGATGTCTATTTTTCAATTTATAAATTATCACCTACCTTTACTGTGCTGGTGGTGGGAAGGAGATAAAGACCTCTTAAGGGTGATTATGCATGCTTTCATTTCATCCTTTCCTCCCAGAAAAAAAAAATGCTATATATTGTTTTTGGAACCTGTACCCTGAGCTAAGCACTGCTGTTAGCGATGGCAAATGCACACCAGGAATTTCCCATTCAAAATGTGATAAGAATTTTGCCTCACTGAATGCTTCATTTTATACAACCTAGAGCTAGTTTTCAAAACAAGCCAAGTCTCTTGTCACCCAGTACTAGTGTTTTAAAGTAAAATTTTCATACCTGAGAGAACTAACAGATGCACTTCCCAACACCACGATCTCACCTGTGAAGAAAGAAGGTGTTTCAGAACAGGGAAGGAAAGGAGCCAGAATACAGGACTGTTCTGACACAGCAGTTTCCTATAAATTTATGTCTGACAGCACATGCTAAACCAACCCACCAAGCGGGTAAATTGATAACTAACAGCAGAAAAGGAGGTGAGGCTACCATGAAGTAAATTCATGGTTCTGTTGTTTAAAATAAGTCAATTAACTAGTATTTCTCACAGTAACAGAGCATTGGTGAAGGACAATTAAAACATCCCATCTGCCAGGGGCACACATTCAATTTTTACTCAGGGGTTTCCTCAAGTCCTGCACTTAAATTACCTGAAGTCAAAACTAGCTCAGTATGACTGGTCAATTAGCCCTAGGGATGATGGACTCTTTTGGCTTGACAGACTTTCACATATGGAAAGATCTTACAGAACAATCTTTATTCTTCCAGTACTTTTGAAATTTGCCTGAAACAGCAAATATTCTCCATGGAGCCCAAAATTTCCCATTTTAATAAAATGAAGTTGCACAGCAACGAGATACTCGTTGGACCACTGCATACTCTTTAGCTAAGCAGACATGCTGTCCACACTCCTGCAATGGCAGCTTCTGTTACAAGCATTTTGAAGAGCTTAGGTAAGCAAATGAAGAGAGAATGCACTATGTAGCACCCACATACATTAATTTAGTAGGAAGGGATCCAGCAAAATGTTAAGTACTTAAATCTGCCAGATTGCTGCCTAATATGAGCTTCCTTGCTGATTATTTAGTTTCTTGTGCCTTACTTAACTTTACCCTCACTGCCTAATTTACTTTCTTTGGCCTACTCCTAAAAATTGCTAAATAAAAAACCCCTGAAGAGAACAACTGATAAATTCTTCTGCTTTTCTTATTTATTCAGATAATTAACATGCTATGTTCACTCAATAGTCATAATGCATCTGGTAGTCTAAAAATCAAAGACATAAAATCAGCTATCCATTTTTTAGTACCTTTGAAGCTCAAAAAGTATACACTAGAAAGTATTTTAGCAAAGAGGATGAAGCTTCCATATAACCAGAGGCCTTTTGACTTTAGTAGCTTAGCCAAAACAGTCACACCTGCTATCACTCAGCTATTTCGTCCTTTAATATTCATTTTCTCCTACACACAAACACAATCCTAACTGCAAAACTATTATTTTAGTCCAGCTTTCTACCAATTCCCCAACTCTGACTGCTGTTCTACAAGAAACAGGAATTGCCTGTGGAGCCCTGAAACACAGTCACAGAATGGTGTGGGTTGGGACAGACTTTAAAAATCATCGACTTCCAAACTGCTGCCATAGTCAAGGACACCTTCGACTAGACCAGCTCAGAGCCCCAAACACACCTGGGCTCAAACACTTCCAGGAATGGGACAGATACAGGTTTTATGGGCAACCTGTTCCAGTTCCTCACCATCCTCTCAGTAAAGAATTTCTTCCTAGTATCTGATCTAAACTTGCTCTGTTTTTTTGAATCCATCCTCTCTTGTCCTATCAGTATATGTTCATGTAAGAAGTCTCCCTCCAGCTCCCTTATAGACTGTCTCCAGTACACAGCTTCAAAACACTGCTTTTCTAATCCAGGTGCTTCCAAAAAAGTGTAAGTCAGAGCGACAGACTCGCCTACATTTCTCCCTGGTTTTGCAAGAGACGCAGAGGGCTAGGACGGGCGCCTACGAGGCCGAGCGGGTAGGCACGCGAAGTCGCGTCTTGCCGTCCGCGGTAGCGTCAGCCACCATCCAGAATTCCCAGCAGCGATTCCTCTCAGGAAGGCACCTCCGCATCCTCACTCCCGCCCACAGCACTACACACCCCAGCGTGCAACGCGCCCGCGCAGAGCATGCCGGGAGCGGCGGTCGCGAGTGACCGTCCCCTGGGCTTCACACCCCGCGCATGCAGGAAGCGACACCAACGCGACCTTTTTGCTTCCCACCACCGCCCGTCGCCGCCCTCTCGGCCCGGCGAGCACAGCCGGGCACGCACCTGCCCCGGCAGAGGTACCGGCAAGACCCCTCGCGGGGGCTCCAGTTTCCTGGCCAGACCAACCACAGCGACAGCCCCGGCAGCGCCCCGAGACTTTCGTGGCGCCCCCGGAAGTTGCGGGAGGGAGAGGAGGGGGCGGGGCAGCGGCAGCACCGCCTCTTGTGGGGGACTGTGGGGTCGCTGCGGGCCGGTGAGGCGGTCGCTTGTTCCTTCCTTTCCTGTCTTTCCCTCCTTCCCATCCTCCCCATTCCTGGCGCGGCCGGGACACAGGTAGGCATGGCGGTGGCTGAGGCGAGCGGGAGTTCCCGTGAGAAGAGGTGGGCGGGCAGCGCAGGCGGTGCGGCGGGCACAGGCCCCGCACTGGAGCGCGCAGTGGGCAGAGCTCCGCGCCTCCCCCGCCTGTTCGCTGAAGGCTGCGGCGGCGTGCACTGCCCATGTACGCGGCCAGCGCTTTGTCTGCGGGTCGTTCTGCTCTTGGACAGGGTTTCGCTGAAGCAGCAGCGGTGCCGCTTACCGGGTGTGTGGGGTTGCAGCATGCGGTGCTGTCAGTGTCAGGTGAAGCGTTTTGGTACGGCTGAGCACGGGGTGGAGGTTGGTGTGTGCTTTAGCAGGAATGGGGAGGCAAGTGACAGAGCATCTCTTGGAGCTCTGCGTTTGGAGCACGCTGTTAACATCCCAAAAATTGACGATAAATTCAGTATAAATAAGGTAGAGCAAGGAAGATTGCTGTCTGTAATCAAAACAGGGGGGAAAAAAACCCCAGCAGTAGCCCCAAAGCTGAGAATTGATTACTTGTCAGGAGCAGAGATGAGAGAGATGTAAAGACTGCATCTCCTGTGTAACATTCATCTTTGTTTTCGTGGTGTTTTCCAGAACGTAGGAACTTTATAGGGTATTGGTTAGCTTTGAAAATGCTGGGGGTCTGGCACTTCTGTTGTTTCCCTGTAGTTAGTCACAAGCAGGAAGATTGGGGGACATCAGTGTCATAACCGCAGGGAAATAAATAGCTTTCTTTCTCATACAAACTACTTCTGCTACTGGTGTACCTTTCACAGCTGTTTGTAAAGGTGTTTCTGAATTGTATAGGTCTTTTTAACCACTGTTTCCCTCTATCAGTTTAGCCTGTTTTCTTCATCCCTTCTGTATCATCTTTGTACTAAGTGACAAGCTTGTTTTCTTTTTTCTTTGGAGTATCAAAATGCTTGTTGAATCCATCTTTGCCTTGATGAACAAGGTTTTATTCAGTCAGTAACAAAACTGTTCTTGCGCTGTAAAACTTTTTTGTGGTGTATGGCGATGTAATATGCCTCTTAGGATTCAGTATGTGAGCAATTCGAATTTTTATACTGATTGGCTTGTCCTGGTGGTCTGATTCTTTCTATGGAAGAAAATGTCACCCTTCTGGCAGTTGTCGTTAGAACAGATCAGGCCTCCAGAGGCTGAGCCAAAGGGACTTGGGTACAGATTTTTTTTTGCAAAATCTCTCATCTTTACAAAGTCGAATTAAAGGTCTTTGTGAGAATCTGGAGAAGCTGTTTTGACATCTGTGAGTGGGATCTTTAAAATTTTGGAAGCCAGCCTTCCTGAAACATTTAAACTTGTCTCAAATGTACATGACTTTATGTGATGTGTTTGACAGAGATTGATTTAGAAAGGAACTTGGAGTTTAATGAATGTGAAGGTTATCTATTCTGTGGCTGTGCAGGAGACACTTAAAACTCATGCCAGATGTCAGTTTGTGTAGTTTGCCAGTTTAAAATAACACTGCCTTTCTGTCTGGAAGGTAAGAGAATGATATTTGCCAGATGGATTTTTCTAACTTCTGAGGCTGTTCTAACACTTATGTTGAAGGGTAGTAGTGGTTTATTTTGTGGTTTCAACCAGAGAGTTAAAATATGCCGTGACACTGCAGTATTTGGAGATAAAACTCAGAGTTTTACATGTGCTGAGAAGTCACTCTTCTGCTGGTGAACTGTTAGGGAAAAATAAATTCTGCGAGCAAGGAACTTGATCAGGGAAAGACCCAATGAAAAGTTATTTCACTTTACATCTGCTTAGTCAAAACTGCTGGAAATACTTTGCCTAACTAACTATATAATTGCTGGGAGAAAAGGCAGACATGGGGAAATCATCCAAATAATTACTGTTTGAAAACTGGAACAGTTGTGCTTTAAGACTAGAAATCTTACTCTTCAACAACACAGAAGGCATGTATTTCTTTGCTGCAAAGCTGACCTCTTAACAGACTCCTGACTTACATGGCATGGCACAACTCTTCTCAGTTTTCTGTCCTCTAAGATACTGTAATGCAGAGTATCAGACTGAATATTACTTTTGGTACAAACATTACTTTGGTACAACATCCATTATTACTGGAAAAAAATAAGGTCCCCAGAAAAAGATTTAGGCAACTGAAGCTTGTTAACTAGCTTAGCTATACAGAATTTTGAGAAATTTTAGGTACTCCTGAGCAGAGTTTTTTCCAGTAGGAAATGCCAGTAAGGCGAGTATTTCTAGATTCCTGATGCTTGAGAGTGCGTATTTGGAAGAGTCTCATTGGTATAAGATCTGGCAGACTAAGGACGTATTTTCTGCTTGGAATACTGATCAGCAAGCCCTTTCCTGTAAAAAGCAATCCAGAGGCCACCTTAAAAAAAAAAACAACAAAAAACCCCGCAAAAACAAACAAACAAACAAAACCACAAAAAACACCAGCAAAACAAACAAACCTGACAAAAACCCACTTAGTGGTGGATGGAGAAAGTGAAGTTGGATTATGATAGTCTAGTGGTTAGAACAGTGGAATGGAACAAGACAAGTACTATCTCTGTTATCTTCTGTATCAGAGATTTTAACACCTTGTTTTCTGTTAGTCAGAAGTGTGTCCTAACCACCAAGGTGAAAAGTGTGTGGGCAAAAGCATCTGCATGTATGCATTACTGCTGAAGATGGACTGTGAGTAGCGATGCAGTAGGTTTTTTTCCCCAGAAAACACATTCATTGGCAACTAGGTGCTTTCTTAGCAGAATCATGGAGCACATCCTTCTGGGCTACTTGGAAAACAAGGAGGTGATGGATGACAGCCAGTGTGACTATACTAAAGCAAATTTGACAAATTTAGTGGCCTTCTATGATGAGCATCTTCCCAGTAACTAAAGGGAGACTGACTACAAGAAAGCTGGAGAGAGACTATTTACAAAGGCCTGTAGTGATAGGACTGGGGGAATGACTTTCAGGGTGAGGAAGGAGAGACTTAAATATTATGCAGAAATTCTTTACTGAGAGGGTGGTGACGGACTGGCACAGATTATCCTGAGAAGTGGATGCACCATCTCTGGATATCTTCAAGGTCAGGTTGGATCAAGCTTGGAGTATCTTTGTCTAGTGGAACGTTCCCTGCCCATTGTAGGGTTTGGAACCAGGTCATCTTTGGGGTCCCTTTGAACCAAAACCATTCTATGATGCTTTACTATACGATGACACATTTTTTACATAACTTTTCTAATATATTAATTTATTCATCCATAAAGAACCACTTGAGCGCTGAATATGATCCCCTAAGTAAAAGAGGGGTCCGTCCTGGAACAGCATTCTTGTCCATGTGTCTGCTCCACGGGCTACAGCTCCTGCAAGGTGCTCCAGCACATCCTCTCTCTGGGCCACATCTTCCTTCAGGATACATCCGCCTCCTCCAACATGGGGCTCCCTGTGGGCTGTAGGTTGATCTCTGCTCCACTGGACCCCTGTGAGCCTACAGGGGCACAGCTTTACAGCAGGCTGTCAGGGAATCTCTAAGTTTAGAGAGCTTAGTCTCTAAAGGAGACCAAGAGAGAGCTTAGAGAGCTAGTCTGTTAGTTAAGCTTAGTCTCGAAGGAACTGGAGCAGTTCCTGCATGTCCTTTCTGTATGACTTTGGGGTCTGCAGAGTTGTTTCTCTCAGTTATTCTCACCCCTCTCAGCTGCTGTGCAGTGTTCTTTACCCTTTCCTAAATCCCATATAGCAGAGACATCACTGATATGGCCAAGGGGCTCAGCTTTGGGCAACAGCAGCTCCACCTTGTAGCTGACTGGAACTGGCTCTGTCTGATATGGGGACAGCTTCTGGTGTCTCTCACAGAAACCACCCCTGCAGCCCACTCACTGCCAGAACCCTACCAGGTAAACCCAATGCAGGCACTTACCTAGCAAGGAAGACTCCTTTTATTCTTAAGAAAGTTTTTCTAGGTTTCAATACAGTGAAACTGGGAGGTGGATATTCACTTTTGGAATGGGAACTGCTGTATTTTCTTCTCCTGGAGTAATGCAAAAACTGCTACATAGTAATGCTTCTGGAACATTGTAAAAAATATCTGCAAAAATATCTGTGTTTGTTCCCACAGACAGAAAGAATTTAAGATGTTCACAGTTGTCATTTGCATAGATTATGTCTTTTCATGTCGCAGTCTCAGAGCAATGCTTGGCTTGTAGGCAGTATCAGTGTCTGGCTAAAAGCAACAAATAAAGGCTATTTTTCATCTTTTCTGGGAGATTCTTGTTACAATTAGGGAATATGTTAGCATATTGTGAAATCTACAGCTCAGTGTTTGATGCAAGATTGGAGCAGGTGACACAGTTCTTGTAAAGCTGTGTGATGTCTCTATGATAGTCTTTTTCTTTGTTACCCTTTTTTTAGCCTATTTCTTTTTTTTCCACATCAATGGAGTTTCTTGCTTAATGTTACTGAGCAGAACTGAATTAGTGAAGGTGGTAATGAACTTTTTAAGACTGTTCAAGTTTGTATTGGAGGAAGAGAGCTGAAGGTTTTTCTCAGCTTCATGTGCTATACTTGGACCTTGTGAATTCCAGTATTTATTTGAAACCCTTACATCCCCTTGAATTTTCTGTGATTGTTTGATTTGTTACTTTGTTGGGGTTTGGTTAATTTGTTTGTTT
>VZUA01084900.1:44048-59607 GCA_013401035.1 Horornis vulcanius
ATGTCTGAGAGGCAGGAGGAATACCTGTTTGTGCACTGAAATGTCTGTTTTTCTTGCTGTCTCTGTGTTACATTTATTAGACTAACATTTCTTAAAACCATTTTATTTTAGCATGTTTTTTGACACTTGTACCTAATAGAATACAGTCTGAGGGACACAGGGTTATTTTAGTGTGATTTGGTTGGACTGCATAGTAAACCAACACCTACCCATCTTACTGCTTCTTCTTCTTTCCTTTAAGCCCATGCCCTGTCAATCACCATTATTATGTGCCTCTGGACAAATCCTTAATTGTGTGCCCAAGGTGTGGTTTATGGACTTGAAGGAAAAGGTTATGCTGAATAATGGTGGGTATGATCTGAAATTACAAGTATTCCCAAATTGAATCTAGTATTGGATATCTCTGACAGATTAGGAATACATAATGAATTTAAGACTTGAAAGACATTTTAAGATTAATCACCAATGATCAGATTCAATAACCTGCTGTTCAGTTTGTGACATATATTAATATTTTAGGCATATCTACAGGCTAAAATATTAAATTAAACATTTCCTAAACAAAATTACAATATTCATACTTCAGAAAGTAACATTTTAAACCCAGTACATCCATGTGTGTATTTTATCTATATTTTAGGAGGCAATATTAGAAGAATAATGTCACTTCAATTAAAAATTATTGCAATAATAAAAACCACTTTCTTAAATATATTTAAGAACAAAATTTCAGACAGTCATAGAATCTTTAGGGTCAGAAATAACTTTTAAAATCATCATTAGCATGTTAACCTAGGACCACTACCATGTTCACCACTAAACTGTGTCTCTGAGTGCCACATCCACATGGTTTCTGAACACTTCCAGAGGCTGTTACTCCGTCACTTCTCTGAGCAGCCTGATCCAATTCCTTCCATGAAGAATTTTTTCCCAATATTGAATCCCAACCTCCTCTGTGACAACCTGAGGACATTTTCTCTGTTATTAAATATTTTTTAGGGTTTTGTATGCACTATATAAATTAATGCCATATTTTTATAACACCTAAGTCAACATTACATAGATATAACCAAAGTAGTAGACACTTTCAAACAAATCTCTCAGCCTTTCTTGTTGGCCATTTTACAGTTCTTCTCTTTCAGATCAGATTTTAAGATGTTTTAGCTGCTGTCCTAATTCTCAATAGATAGTAATTTACTCATTAATTTGGCTCTCCAATCTGCTTAAGATGACAACAGAAGAAGGCTGTCTAAAAGAGGATGGGACTTTTCCAAGTAGTATGACATTCACAGTGAATGCTGTATTCCTGCACAGCCCCAAAAAATCTGGAGATCAGAAATCAGTAGCAATTGAAGACCATGGACCTATCCACCTTTTCCACCAAACTTCATGTATCAAGCAGTTTCCACCACTTGCCCAGTTTTCCATGTCACACTTCATAATTCTGCACTGCAGTGACCCTCCCTTTAGATGAAAAGCCTTGGATCACATAAAAAGCTGCCTATGGACAAAGCATTTCCCTCTCCGCTGCAGTGCAGAAATGAAAAACAACGTTCTTTACCAGCGCTGACCTGCAAGTCTCTATCCACCATGGAAAACACAGCAACCATTGTGAACTCTAGATGGAAGGGTGTGTACTTACACCCTCTGAGTGGTGTGAGTTTGCTGTGCAAAGTGACCTCAGTCTCATCTGCATCAGCTCCCCTTCAATGCACTTTATCCATGCCCAAGCATCAGAAGAGGTTTTGAGTATCACAGACCTTGGAGCTCATGCAAAAGCTATTGACTTCCTTTCCAAGCACTCTGATGAGGCAGTGGTGCCACTTTAGCAGAGTTCATGGAGGATTTCTGGTTGCAGTTGTGTTGCAGAAGAATAAGATGATTCTGCACATACCTGCACCCTGATCACATCCTTGTTACTAGGAGTCCCTGCATCCTCATGTCCACTGGCAAAACTGCATGTGACAGCTCCTCTGCCTTCATTTCATCTAAGATTTCTGGGTGAGTCTGAGTTCTTTAAAGAGAGATATTGCTGCTTTTGTTTTTGTTTATTTATTTTTGTTTGTTTATTTCTTTGTTTGGGGATGGTTTTTGGTGATTTTTTTGGTGTGGGTTTTTTTGTGTTTTGTTTTTGTCCTTTCCCACTAAGTTCATTTGGTTGCAGAAGGGAAGATGTGTGATGATGCCAGCACACCTGACCAGACAATAGTTTCACTGAGGAAATAGTGATAATTTGCTCTAGGGAGGTAGTGTTCTATGTTCTCAAACAAAACCTTACACATCTTAGAATGGTGCATCAGCTCTTGTCATAACTAGCTATGGCACTTGCAGGTTTGAATGTGTATTTCCATCACCTCCCTCAAAATCCCTCAGTAGTATAGCAACACATAATTTTCCTACATTATAAGTTTGTTTCATGACAACTTTAGGAAGAATTACACTTCTGAGTCCCTCTAATTTTTTTTCCTGTCAATTACAAACTGTCCCCAAACAGTTCATCCACTTGTTTCCTTACTTAAATAAACAAACCAGAAAATAAAGCTGAATAACAGTTCAAATTTAAGTAACTTGCATTGATATTTAACTTTCTTACTATTTCATATCCAAAAGCTTTTCTGTAGAACATAATGTATAGAAAGTAATTTTTAATCTGAGAAATCTTTTATCTGTGGTCTTTGCAAGTAGAAGAGAATGCAAGGTTAGGAAAGGATGGCTGCCTGGCTGTTGAAAGTAATGTATATTCTGTCTGTCTGAGATTCTTGGAAGATTTATGCTTTGAGGGAACACAGTTTTTAAATTGGTTTAAGCATTACAGAGGCTTATTCTTCTCCTATCCCCGCTTCNGCAACTAAAGATGGATGAACTTAGGAAGAAACTAGAAGTGAGAGAGATAAAAATTAATCTGAAGATGTTTTACATTCCCTGAAGCCCCGCTATTCTGCCCTCCAATTCTCTGCTTGTTTGAGGACATGAAAATATAAAAACCTGAGAAGAAATAAAAGCTAAACCTAAACAGCTTTTAGTGCTGTTACTTCTGCCCTGCATTCCCTACTCTGTCTGTTGCAAATATGCCTTAACTTCTAGTATCTGATACTGAAATTATGTGAGAGGCATAGGAGATCAAGACAGGGTACAGCTACCGTGGGAGCTTTGGTTTCCATTTGGCTTTGGGTGTCAAGTAATTTTGTTTGGATCCTTTATTTTTTTTTTTTTTTTTTGGTTTTCATGTGCAGTTTTGGTATCTAGCTTTAGTGCTGACAGCCTGAACAGCCTGAATCAATATGATGGTCAAACCACAGAAGACATCACCCACCCACTCATGGTCCTTAAAGCTGAAAGCAGGGCACTTCAGTAAGAATGGAAAAGCTTTCTTAATGTGTCAAGTATGCCAGTTTTCTGTGCAAAGTGAGAGCAGAGGCTTCATAGGATAAATCAGTTCAAAAGATAACAAAGAGCTCTTATCTACTTTGGAGTGAAAAGAAAAAGTAGACAATCTTTTTAAAGTATAGCTTTGATTCAAGTGAATCAGTTAGTAGCTAATCAAATACTTAGTACTAAAAGATTGAAATGCAAATAATTGCATAATGTTACTTGAATTTTTAAAAATATATTAATCAAAATTCCTCTCTTATTAAAGTGTTAGCTGATAATTCATGCCCACATGCATTTCCATTCTAACAGTCATTTATGCTCCCTCTGATCAACTTTGAGCAGGCTCTGACTGGAAAGATTGCACATGATAGTCAAAAAAAATTAAAAAATGACACAAAAGTAAAGTTCTTCTAGCTGCCCTTACCAAAAGTTCTTCTATAACAAAAGGAGAAATTCCTCTTCCTAAATCTAATGACCATGCATGAGAGCTAAAAGAGGATGATGAGACTGATACAACCATTTCTCTCTCCTTTATTCACTATTAAGAGGTAAAATAGGACGGTAAGTTTGCATAGGTCCTTAATGTTCAGGGTGTCAGGAAAGCATCTGAAAAGCAATGTGTCATCTGTGCTTCATCATGAACTGACGGGTCATGATTCCTTCAGAACTCACCCTTCTCAAGGATGGTTTTTTTTAGCTGTGGCTCAATAATCACCCTCTGGAGGAGGATCCCCACTGACTGTAATATGCTGATAGAGACTGAGTTTTTTTGGGAATATTATACAGAGTTGTTTGAAACTCCCTTCTAAGATGTTTACCTCACTGTAGATTTTGAGTAACTCCACACACCAGTCTTGAAAATACAAAATGAAATGAAAGTAAATTTTGTGCTCTGTGTGTGGCTAAGGTATTTCTACAGAGTAGTAAAAAAAGATTTTCAGATCTAGAAGAACTACAGCCAATTCTCACTCCTTTGATAACTTACAGTTCCTACTTAAGAGGAAGGAAGTCCTTGAGGCAAACCAGTGTAAGAATTTGTAGTGATGCCACTAAACTACTCAGTTGTGGTTGTTCCAGGTAGTCAATGATTTGGTAGTCTAAGATAGATATGAATTTATAATAAAGAGTTATTCTGATCTGATGTTATTTTTCCTGATGACCTGCAGACATGCTTACAAAAATGGAATTTGAGATGTGTTATTTTACTGTCATGAGAAAGGAAATGTGCTCTAAATACAGCTTCAAGCAAAACATAGTATTTTGAGGATATGTTCACTGAACTTGTTAAATATCCACTCAAAATATAAACAAATTGATACTTAAAATATTGGAAACCTCTGCATAATTTGAACTTGTACGTAGTGACAAAGACTTTCTTTTGTCAGTGGCATTTATGCTCATTAATGTTATTGTTTAGTTCTGTTTGTGTTTTTGCTTCCCCTTAACTGACATGCTTTCAAAAGTTATGGAGCTTTTTTCCCCCCGGATATTTCTAAAAAGAAGCTTTAATTGAATAGTATAAATGGTGTTTCCCTCTCAGGCATAGACAGTCAGGCAAAGGGCAATCAAAAACTATTAAGTAATTTTTAAGGAGTGATTTTATGTAGAAATAAAAATTCTAACTAAAAGACATTCTAAGCAAACTGCAAAATTAATGTCACTTGTGTCTTCTCGTTTTCTCACTTGAAGAAAGAGTTATGGCAGAAGACAGGCCTCACTTAAGGCTTCCTTTGTGTTGTGTTAACCTTTAAATTTCAAATCGATAAGTGTATTTACAAATATGCACATATTCAACAAAAATATGCCACAGGATTTACACCCGTGCAATTTACTGGAGTATTTTTTTAAAGCACTTTAGTCACTTTACCTCAATCCTGTTCAAAGAACATGTGACAGCTGTGTGAAAATCAACACCTTCAATAAAAAGTTCAGGAGTTCAATGACCAGAAAGAGGATTGGAGTTCACAGAATGGTTCAGCAACTACTTAACAGCTTACCCTTAAGGTGCAAGATAAAAGTGAAGAAGTTAAAGATAACACTTCCTTTTTTACTGTCTACAAATGTCTTGAAGCAATTTCACATGTCCCAGTGAGCTAGAAAATGGAAACTGAAGAACGTGAATATATTAAATATATTAAGTTATTATGTGACTACTTCATAACTATTTAATAGTTAGAAGAGACCAGGGGTCAGATTCCCTAGAAAGTTATTGTGTTGCCTGTGAATTTAATTTTGGGGTCTTTTTATTCACTTGTTTTAAATTGCTTCTCCCCCTAATTTAGAGTTTTGTGATGCATCTTGGGGAAAAAATCATTATCATATTCTTGTACCTTTCTTAATGAATTTTACTATCGTTACCAAAAGATAAGTATGTTGCAAGAAAATCATTCCTTGTGTAAGTTGATGGGAGCTGCTGACTTTCTCTTGATAGCTCAGTAATGGTTTCAAAAACGAAGCATGGGGTTAAGTATGGATGCATTCTACAAAAACCTATTCTGAAAAAAGTGTTTCTTTAACTGAAAGTTAAACCCCACATATTAAAAATGTTAATGATACAACAATTTTCCCTTCTGAATTTTAGTAATTTTTCTAATTTTAGTATTTTTTTGATTTTACTGTGTCATTTCTTCCATAGATTCCACTGAACTCTATAAACTCACATTGGTTTACCTATGACAAAATTATGTCTTTTTCTTTTGTATTTTATCAGACTTTAATCACCTTAAAATCCTAGCATCAGTTACAGACAAAAGGGAAGCTCTTAGAAAATGTGTGACTTGCCCCATACTTATTTCTCCCCTATAGTGTTAGTGTGATGGTGTGGTACTCACAGGCAAATCAAAGGGTGAAAACATGCAAAACTTTGTATAAAATAGCAGTTTAATCTTTTACTTATTTAGTTTGTTTCCCATTTCATGTCCAGGGATGCATCAGGCACAGCACGGTCATCCAGGCAAGGGAGGGGATTGCCCCACTCTGCTCGGCACTGGCGTGGCCACTCCAGTGCTGGGGGCAGATTTGGGTACCACAACATAAGAAAGATATTAAGTTTTTTTTTCTGCAAAGGATGATGGTTTCCTTTATTAGGTTTTATTGTTAAGTTCCTTCTTTCACCCTCTTAAATGTAAAAATTACTCTTTTAACCGCATTATTTAGAACAAGTTTAACTCTCACAATCTTTCCGTGTCAACTCTGCTTCTCTTGTCTTTTTCTGAGCACTTGAATTAACCTGTGAGAGCCCTCCATTTTGTCATCACCTTGTGCTAAGAATGACACAAACTCTATGGAGTAAAAATGTTGCATCTCACCTTTATCTTATGATAGATCTCTGCAGAATACCATTTTGAAATTTTTTCCTTACTTATCACAAGCTCATGTAGTTTTGTGCTGCCAGCCTACATTGGTCATGGATCATCTCATGGCAGAAATAAAGATACTCACAAGGCTCTACATGCTTTTAAACAGGCCAGTGATAGAAACACTATTTGACAATGTTAAATTTTATTCCAGTCTGTTTAGCATTTCTTGATATGGGCAAAGCCTTTTATTCCATTGTTATTTCTTTAGTACTGTGCTTTTGACTTTTGGAGTAAATAATTTCCAATTTTTACACATTTTACCTGAGGAATATTCCAGTTCTGTATTGCTTCCATGGGAATGACTTGTACCACATTTATTTCTAGAATAAAAGAAAATACCATAGAAGTGCCAAATGCCCTTTTGCTCTTGGCCTTTCAGTTTTAGCTTTGAAAAACAAGCTTATTACTTCTTAGAAGGGATAAATAATCAACAGTCATTAAGACAAAGAAATATGTCTTGTGAATGAATTATGGTCACAGAACAAAACAATAGCTGGTTTCCCACAAGAAGTTCAGAAATACAATTACTGTTGTGTTCCTGTCTTACTTCATGATAAATGCATGTGTGACCAACTAGATAGTCACATAGGACCATGTCCAAATATGAGATTTTGCTTCATTTAGGAGCACCAGGGCTGAAAGTTTCTCTCTCAGATGCTCTGTCAATGCCTAGATTTAAAGGCTGTGAAAACTGTTTTTTTGTTTGTTTGTGGGGGTTTTGGGGTGGTGTTTGTTTGTTTGTTTGTTTGTTTGTTTGTTTTGGTTTGGGTTTTTTTGGTGCCCTTCCCACTTGCTATAGTTGAGATAACACTGGAAAGCTTGGGATGTATTTCACATTCAGAATAGCTGGGGTTTCAAGAACAGGCATTCTCTGAACAGGACAGTCCTAGAACTATTTTAAGAGCATGCCTAAAAGCTAAGTTTGGGATCTGGACAGAAAAAATCAATTCCATTGTTTGCTACCACTGGCATCTGTGAGGGTGGTCAGAGAAGTCTTTGAAACAGATGGAGACCTTGGTATCTGTCACCTCCTAGGAGGGTGTATGAATCAGCAGACTATTAAGGTTATTTTCTTTTTGTTGAAGAACTGCTTTTTTGCAGCAAGGATTATTTTCACTGCCTAGAAACAGAAACTCTGTCAAAGCAAACTCTTTCCCCTGAGTTATGATTCTGAATTTAAAGAGTATATGTGCTTTAGCTTTGTAAACTTAATAAAAAAAAAAAGTAAATCTGATTCAGAGAAATCATTTGTTCTTCCAATTTCATGGAATATTGCTGTTAACAAGTCAGATAGCTAACACTAGATGGACTTGAAACTACTACTGTTGGTAATCCTGAAGAGGTAAATCATGATGGAGTTTCTAAACTTTACTGTTATTAACAACCATATTTCTTATATACACCTTTCATAGTCAAAGACGAGTGACTACTTTTTCAGTACAGAAGTTCTTTACCCATTTATTATCTAAAGATTGACAAAACTTCTGACAAAACAAGGTCATGGCCTTCTATCCACAGAAAGTTGAGCTCCCTCAAAGTGGTGAGCATGAACACTGCAGTGGGCACCACCTGTGCCAGTAGGTACTTTGCTAATGAGTCACATTTTCTGTATTAAATGTATCACCTCTGAAATGAAAGTGAAAGGAAAGCTACAGTAGTTTTGTTCTTCAGAGCAGTCACCATATCTTGTTTCCCTAGTAAAAGATGCACAGCCAGTATGACAAATCATGAATTTGTCAGTCTCTGCATGGTAGCTTAAAACTAATATTCTTTCTCCAGATCATGTATCCTTTTTATATTTCATAATTTTTCTTTGCTAGGAATATTTTTACAGGGATAAAATGGGAGTAAGAGGAAGGATTCTGTTTTTTTGCCTTAGTAGTATTTATTAGGTTCACTACTGAAGATTTATCTAAAGGCTACATCCTCTCAGAAATCCTCAGGCAAGGATGGGGTGAGATTAGAGTCATAAAATGTCACTGACTGCTAAAGAGGAATGTGATAACATCCACTACAGAGCAAGACAAAGGAAAAGTCATGTTGTTCTGTTTTGTCTGCTATTAAAGCCATATTGATACTCAATTTCAGTAGAAAAAACTCAAGTTCAGAAAGTTACTGTGAACTGAAATCATATGCACAAGCATATTCCCAGACTTATTTTATTTCTTGGTTAAAAAAAAAAAAAAAAGGGCTATTTTTTTAACATATGAANTTTTTTAACATATGAACTCTCAAAAATTAATTCAGTGAAGGTAAAAAAAATGGCAAATATTTTTGACATTTGAGTGAGTGATGTTTGCAGAAGAGCAGCACATTTTTTCACTTTATAAGCAAGGATGTTCAGAATCCTGATTGTATTATCCAATTGTAAATTCAGTATTCTCTCAAATGAACAGTGAATTTGGCACTCCTTGGTTTGCAAATACTCTTCCATCAGGTGTGCTTCGGTACCTGTGTGGAAAAAGAGCAAACAAACCAGCTCTCTTCTTAGGTGGGAAGATAGCTCAGTTTCTCTGACTTGTTTATTTCTTGCTAGCTGTGAGGCTGACAATATCAGGAATAATTAAGGTTCTAATATATAGCCTCAGGCACCAGAGATTTGATGTAGACTAGGGTCACTTCTCGTGCAGATCAGCAAACAGCAGTTGACTTCCAGTTGTAAATATTACTGAGAGAGTGACTTCAATTGGTGACCTGTCCTGGAGCAGTCATTCCTGAGATCTGAAAGACAGGAGTGGCAAGGAATCTGATGCTAGGGAATTTTTCTGACCCCTTCATTACATAGCTCTGGGGATAGGATGAAATACAAAGGAATGGCAAGATTATGAATAATAGAAATAATGACACCAGTAGCTACTGGAATAATTGCATTGAGGTTTACTACCACCAGGGAGAGAATGAAAGAAAAACAAGGGGAATTGAACAACAAATGAAATAGGCAGGAAGAGAGAAGAAAATTACAAACATATAAGCATTTTATATGTTGAGAGGTAGAACAGAAAAAGATTAAATACCTTTCAGATGGAACAATAAATTCTATTTCTCCTTTTTTCTTATCATTCCAGCTGCTACCTCTCTGACTTTAGTGTGTGCTCTGGTTATTTGTAGGTAAGGTTAGGAAATGTGGGTTAGTTGAAGGGACAGTGAGGTGGATCAAGAACAGTTTGAATGGCAGAGCTCAGGATCATGATCTGCAGAGCAGAATCCAGTTGGAGACCTGTAATCAGAGGCATTCCCCAGAGAGCAGTACTGGATCCAGCCTTGTTCAACTTGTTTGTCAATGACCTGGGCAGAGGAATAGAATGCACCCTCAGCAAGTTTGCTGATGATACAAAACTGGGTAGAGTGGTGGATACACCTAAAGTCTGTGCTGCCATTCAATGGGACCTTGATAGGCTGGAGAATTGAGCAGAGAGAAACCTAATGAGGTTCAACAAGGGCCAGTGCAGGGTCCTGCACCTGAGGAGGAATAATCCCAAGTACCAGCACAGGCTGAGGGCCGATCTATTAGAGAGCAGCTCGGCAGAGAAGGACCTGGGAGTGCTGGTGGGTGAAAGTTGACCACGAGCCAGCAGTGCCCTTGCAGCCAGGGGGACCCAATGGTATCCTGGGGTACATTGGCAAGAGTGTGGCCAGCAGGCTGAGGGAGGTGTTCCTGCCCCTCTGCTCCACCCTACAGAGGCCACATCTGGAGTGCTGTGTCCTGTTCTGGGGGGGCTCCTCAGTACAAGAAAAACAAGGAGCTCCTGGAAAGGTTCTGGTGGAGGCCACAAAGATGATTTGAGGTCTGGAGTATCTCTTAGGAGGAGAGACTGTGAGAGCTGGGCCTGCTTAGTCTGGAGGAGGCTGAGAGGGGATCTCATTAACGCACAGAAGTATCTCAAAGATGAGTCCAAGAGGATGGTGCTGAACTCTTTTCAGTGGTGCCCTGTGACAAGACAGGGACCAATGGCCATAAACCAAAACCAAAGAAAATGAGGAAGAATTTGTTTACGTTGAGGGTGGCAGAACACTGGAATAGGCTTCCCAGGAATGTTGGGAGTCTTTGTCTGGAGACATTCAAAATCCAGCTGTGTCACCTGCTCAAGGTGACCCTGCCATCACAGGAGGTTTGGACTGGCTGACCTCCAGAGGTCCCTTCCAATCCAAACAATTCTGTGATTCCATTTCATGCTGGTTTTTCTGCTACCTTCACCTTTTTGCTACTCCATTATTTGTAAATCAATGAAAGGCACCTGAGTGAATGAACCAGTTTTGCCTATAACAACACTAAAAAGAAAGGTGCAATGCAGCAAATTAAAATCTAACTAACTAAAGCACTAACTCCGGTCTGCTCATTTTTTGTTGGCTTTGTGATTTCAAAATATCATTCATTCTCAAGATGAAAAACAGGCTTAGGATAATATAGTCAATATGCAGAATAGCAAGCTCTGTTGAAACCTGTGACACAAGCTGACATAATAATGAATACAATTGTGCAGATAATATTTTGATGGATGTAGGTGCAGTTGAATTATCCACTGCAGATGAATAAGAATGAATCATCAGAATGTTCTAATTCTGCCACTAGAATAAAAGGGTAAGATAAATATTTTAAATATATTAGCTATTTTAAATAATTAGCAGTCGTTAAAGGAGTTATTAAATAGTCAATTTCTTTCAAAGGAGTTAGTGCTGTAGTTTTGTCATAGTAAAATCTTTTGGAACAAGAAGGTTTACACCCCTAAATACCTCACAATTTTGCTGTATACAGTTTGATTCATTCACAGTAGAACATAGGTAAGATTTAATAACAAACATACAACCCCGTCCCCAAACCACAAACAAACAAACAAACAAACATCCCCCCAAAATCACAACAGACACATAGTCTGATTGGGGTTAAAAAACCAAGTAGATTTGCATTATATTGTGTAAATAATTTATTTTTTTATACTCAGCTATGTATCTGAAAGCCAGAAAATGATTGAATATGTTTCAGCTTCTCTAGATAGTACGCTTCAGGGTTCATGAAATCTCCCAGAGACTGAAGGATCCCACAAGGAGATGAATGCACTGTCACTTTGAAAACAAGTACAGTATTTTGTGACATTGCCTCAGAATATTATCTTCACAGAAGAGCTTGTGCACCTACAGGTATAAAATGCTCACTAGCCACCACAAGGCAACATAAGGTGCCTTAATACTGGGGGAGATCAAGAGACCTCATTTAACTGTCTCACTGCTCCTTCTGTGAAGATAAAAATGCCTGTACATAAGTTTTTCTTCAATAGGATAAATTCTGCAATGGTTACTCCTGCTGAGTGAACAGCAACAGTTTGAATCAAAACGAGGTTTGTGGTGGTTATTTCTTTCAGTAGATCATCCAAAATTAAGTCAAGTCCCCACAGGCTGGTGTCCAGAGATGCCTTAAGAGAATAAGATCATTATCTGCAGATGCATTGGTGAAAAGAAGCAAATGTCCTATTTGTTTAATGCCAATGATAGTGTAAATTTGATCAGTGAAGCACCAAATGTTTGAGATGAAGGTGATGCAGGTCATAGATGTAGGTGATGTAGGTTGACTCCACCCACACCTGAAAATGCAGAGCTAACAACTTCATTCAGCATCTCACTTTTGCACGGGATGAAAAAAATCATAGAATTGGAAAATTCACAAACAAAACACTTTAAAAAATTAACATTTCTGTGATTATGGCTTCCAAAACTATTAGAAAAAAATTATGTGCCCTGATAAGGTAGGTTATTATTCTTAAAATTACTTTTTGGAACATTTTTATTTGAAATCAGTCTATCAGTCAGAGAAGAATACATTTTGTAAAAAAACTCTGCCACTGTCATACAATCATCTAGGTGCATTATGTTGGTGGACCCTCAAATCTATATAAAATGTGTGGATGAGATTCAAGGTTTAATGAAAATAACAAATGCCTTTATTTATTCTCTGTCTGATGAAATTCTATCACTTGTAAGAGAGCTTTCCTCTGTACTTGAAGTAAACATCCACCAACAATGTAAGGAGAGAAAAGCATGTCCAGGTTCCTTCTAGGGTTTTGCACAAAGCAAAGTTTTTGGACTGGAATCACATTGTCTCAGGTCATTGTAGCACTGATTTGGAGCTTAGCAAACTGCAGCTCCTATGGTAGGTTCAAATAGGCGTAATTGATTTTTAGCTTAAAACCAAGATGTGGAGTTTAAAATCTATATGCACAAATCTAAAAGACAATGTGAATTTAAAATTCAGCAATGATTAAAATGCCATATGTGTAACATCTATTTCTTGGCTCACGTAGGCTGTTGTGGCAAGAGGTCATGAAAAATGTTCGCCATCCTCCTAGGAAATTAGCAAGAGGCATTGTCTGCCACTAATTTTCAAATAAACTGCAAAATGAAAGCTAATCATTGTCTGCCAATGATGAGTGTAATTTTGCAGGGCAATTACAATCAGTAACTATTTTCTTCAAGAAATTACTTTGCAAAATAGTTATGGCCTGGTGCACGTTCAGGGCAGTGATTTCTGTGTGCTTGCTGGATGTGGTGAGCTCACCCTGTCGCCTGTGAGCTGCAGCAGAGCTCTCCCATCACTGCAAGGTTTAGCAGCGTGACAGGACGTTTCCATAGAGCCCGAGATGCACTTTTACCATCTGAAATGTCTGTGTGGGTGTTTGTCTCATGGTTCATTGCTTCACCAGACACTGTGTCTAATTTGGAATTACTTTTGCTTCTGCATGTTCATCGCTTCTTGCCTTTCTGTAAATTCTATGCTGGGAGCAGGAGCTCCTAAAATCTCCTAAGTAAAATCCAAGTCCTGTGCTAGTGTTGCATGGGCCTTTCCTCTTGGCTGCTTCTGTCAGAGTAAGATTTTCCAGACATTTGTCATCTTTAGAATTCTTTGATCAACTGTTAATACTATGTATTTTTAACACACAACACACAAAGTGTTCCAAGTTTTATTTGGCATCAGTTGGGGTTTGCTGGTATTTGACTAGATTTTTTACTTCTTTCCTGAAGTGACTGCATAAATTTCCAGGATAACCTGACTTACAGAAGCTGAATTGTGACAGAGTACTGAGGTGCTGCAGAAGAAAACAATGTTACATTGGAGGTAAATAATTAGTAAATTTATGTTTATGAATATTCTTTAATTTTTTATGAATCAGAAATATAGGGGGAAAGTACCACATAAATGGCTATCATCTGTAGATCACATAGTACTAATCAAATCATTACCAGTTTTGAATGTGCAAAATTCCTGTGAAAAAATTCGTATTTCATAGCAGCATATGAAGCTGGGAACTCATGCAGCAGAAGCCAGCTGGGATTTCACAGCCAGTAGCATACAATCCTGGACTATTTGACAACAGCAGCCTCAACAAAGTGCTTATTGCCAGATCCAGCCTTCAAGGATCTGTGTCTGAAGCTGTGTCTGTGTCACAGCAGTGTGTTCACACAGAAATGGATGTGAAATGTTGTTGCCATGTCAGTGTGACCAGCTGTCTCCCTGCAGAGAGATGAGACAGGCATTTAGGTTGAGTTCCAGAGTGTTTTCATTACAAAGCTTTTCCCTCTTTGTCCAGGACTGAGCAGTGATACTTCAGCAGTGCTACTACCTGTGTATGTTTACTAGTTTGAGCTCCAGCAAGTCTGGGTGAAGATTTTTGGTACTTTAATGTGTATTTTTTCCTGAGTGAGTGCCTAAAGCTAACTGAAATGTGAGCCCTCAAATAAAGATACAAATCACTGAAATCTGCAGTCAATTTTGGAAAATCATTGATGTGTTTTCTGTCAGCCCCCTGTATCCAGAGGCAGTAAATTAAGTCCAGCTTGCACAAGGCTTGTGTCAGAATCTAGCTGAGTCTACATTTGCGTACTTGTATGTAAGAGAGAATTTTTAGCCAACTTGAGACGTCTGATTACCTGAAAAATCTTAGTTCAAGTAGTCAGAGAGTCTTTCTTAAGCCTTTCAGCTGTGTTTTTCAAGAGTCCAGCTGCTGACTGTGCTATGTCATGGAGCTGCAAAGGATTTAGAGTTCAGGCGTCATATGGTCACACTGCCTTTGGAATGAGAATTTGCCTGATGTGAAATAAGTGTCAACTGTGTCTTGCTCAATGCAGAAAATTATGGATGCACATCAACAATAAACCTTTCAAGGTAGTTGGCTAAGGACTCTTCTTGGAAAGCATGCTTTATTTCTCTGTGATTCAGCTCCAAATCCTCACTCAAGATAAAGACGTCTTCACATCACATGGATGTTGGGAAATACAGAGCTGTGCGTGGATCCCATCACCAGTTCTGATGAGTTCCATAAAATCCCATTGTATAACTGACAGAATTTAGATGATGTTTCAGATAGAAAAGATGCATTGAATGGGGAAGCCAAAATAAAACATTTAATTTCTGATCATGGAGATTTTAGGCAGTACTTATAACAGGAATTTTGATTAAGTGGAATATGTGTGTGGAATAATGAAAATAGTTAATGAAATGTTTAAGATTGTGCCACATCAACTTCTTCTAAGGAAAATCAATTAAATGCGTAGTTTTGGATTTATCTCTGATATTTAAAAAATCCTCATTTTTTGTTTAATATTTATAAAACAGCAAAGTAAGCAAAGCTTTAAAACACATTCTTATTTCCTTTGCTGTTATGTGTTCTATTTCTACTGAAACATAAACATGCTCTACTATTAATACATGCAGATATGCTTGTGAGTGGGAGGAATGTTCAAAATTCTCCTCTAGTCTGCCTGATCTCAGAAGTCCCTGTATCACAGCAATTCCTTCATTATTATCCTGGGTCTCATAAACATCAAATACTCACAGTCTC
>VZUA01084902.1:359-12058 GCA_013401035.1 Horornis vulcanius
CAACAACAACAACAACAACAACAAAAAACCCCAACCACACCAAAACTTCTATGAAGGAGAAAGGGGATTCTGACCTCTGGAAATAAATGGATCCAGAGAACTTCATTCTTCAAGCTGACATCCAGGTTTTGGGGAGCCCTCACTGACTCCCTGCAACGGTGAGGGGAATAGGAAAAGGCCTAGGAAGGAGTTTGTAGTTCTAGAGCAGGGCTGGAATGACAAATGAGGCACTGATGAATGAGGATAACACTGAATAGCTGCTCCCTTTGTGGAGCATCCTCCATTCTGGGCAAGGCAGCTGTCTCAGGGAAAAACAGGCGGCATTTACAAAGCCTGACAGGTGTTATCATGCATAGAAGCTCTGGAGAAAGAACAGGCAGCCAGATTCCAGGCTTTTCTCTGGTTTGTGACTGCTTGGATTTGTCTCCTCAACACCATTCTTTAATTGCTATTGCAGGGTGTAGTTACACAATTAATTATCTGCTTAATTTAACGCCATGGAGTTGCTGGAAAGATTTCAAAATATGATTCTGGAGTCCTTTGGCCTGAGCTACCAGCAGTGCCCAAGAAATCCTCCTGGTGTATTCATTATAAAAGCAAAGATTTTAGTCAATCTCATGGTTTTTGGGGTTTTTTTGAGTGAACAAAGCCAGAATTATCCAAAGTATTGTGCAAATGGTGCCATAAACCCTTGAAAGAAGAGGCAGAAGTTGTGCTCTAGGTTGTCTGAAGTGGTGAAGGAGTTGGGAGGAGTTTCACCAGCCTGGGGACTGTGTGTGAGCCTCAAGGCCAGGGAAGCCACAACCCTGAAGGGATCCTCACCCTGTCCCAGGCTATCAGTTCTGCTCTGGCTGAAGTTCCTCAGCAACGATGACTCTCACACATCTGAGGATTTTGCCTATTTCCATACACAGATCCATATATATATANACATCACTGAGTCCAACCATTAATTCCCAAGTGACATCATTCCTGCTGCAGGGAAGCAGCTGCAGGCTCTGCAGGCCAGTCCTGGGAAAGGAGGTGCCAGTACTCCTGACTTGTGCCATAGATGTTTCTACTGTCACTGCTGCTCCTCTTCTCTGAGATTTTCCACGTGCTTGTGCTGCTGGAAGTTCATGGGATGGGAAGAAGAGCAAAGCCCATCACTGGTCCCATGGAAACTCAAGTTTGTAACTCCTTGTTCATGTTTTCTCAGCAGGGAATTCCATTTCCTCTCACTTTTTGGTAACCTCATCCTCGGGGCCTGGCTGGGCATTGTCCTGTTTGGGAAAGGTGTGAGGGAGGCTGGGCTGGGCAGGAGGGCTCTGACCTTAGTCCAAAAAACACTTCAGTAGAAGTTCAGTGAAACAACACAGAGAGGATGTGATGCTATGGGCCCCGGGCTGTAAATACAGCCACGAATTCAGTGCTGTGTGTGAACAAACACCAAAATGAGCAGCAGCATCTCTGCTGCTTCCCTGGGGCTCCTCCTGTAGGAGCACTCAGCCCAGCCTGGGTTTGCTTTCTGTCACCTGCAATTAGCCAAATTCGGTACCACTCTTCACAGAGAGGCTCTACAGAAACAGGGATTTGCTGTGGCATAAAAACCTGGTAAAAACCCCTCAGGGCAGGAAGAAATGACTCAGCACAACTTCGAGGGGAAGCTGTGGTGATTAGACATCTGAATGAGCTTCTCCAAGTGCTCTCCACACTCCTACCTGAGGTGCCTGGTCCTTAAAAGGCCCAAACATCAGCCCATTCATGCAACTGCTCCTCACACCTTCTGCCTCTTCCTGAACCTCACCTCAAGCTTTCTCCTGGCCCTTCCCTTAGGCTGTTTGTCCTACTCTCCTCAAGATCTCTGCCCTGAAAGTTCCTCTAGGACTCTGTGGCTGACCCTGCCATCCCAGCTGGCCTTTCCCCATTGCTGTCCTCGGGAGCTGCATTCTTTCAGCAACCAGGGGACATCACCCAGCCATCGGATCTCTCTGGCCTCCCAATCACTGTAGACACCTTTGGTTTCCCCCTCCCAGCTCAGGGCAGTCCTGCCTTCACTTCCTGCCCTTTCAGCCTGGTGAAAAGAAGCAATTTTTGCCGATTTCCCAGGGCTCTGTGCTGACCCAGCTGTGCTTCCCTGCTCCAAGGCAGATGCTGTGTCCTGTGTGGAATGTGGATGGGCACATGCACAGCGGTCCCTCTCCCCTTCCTGAGTACAAAAGCAGCTGGAGGTTTTTAAGGAATGCTGGATTTGACTAAAAATAGTCCAGACAGTCCAGCAAGGCCATGACAGAGCCTCCCAAGAGAGTTGGCTTTCTTCTGAGGTGGAGCCAAGGGACATGGCGGGGAAAACTCAATTGTTGATTAGAAATTACTGTTCCCAATTGATTGAATTGACTCAGGCAGACCATGGTTTGTGCTGCTTCAGGACTTGTTACCCTGAGGCCTTTCCTTCCCTGCTTTCCTGTGTCTAGGAAGGTGTTAAGGAAGTGCTTTTAATCAGAAGTAAGGCAATTACTGGCAGCTCTGTTTTGTGGCCTGCATGGACAGAGCTTTCTTCTGATAAGAATCAGGAAGTGACATTTCCTTCCTCCACACTGTTCTTGGGCTGGATTCTGAGACATGCTGTTGTCCTCATCCCTGGGGCAGCACAAAGGGACCTCCCCTCCCACAGCAACACAGATCCATGAGATCCATGCAGAGCTTTTCCAGCTCTGCATTTACAGAGAGGACCAAAACTGTGATGAATCTTCTTTGAGAGCACTTTCAGGTCCTGTGAAACAGCAGGTTTGGCACTAAAGCAAAAATTCTGTGGAGGAATCACCATTTCATCCTGGGCTGTTAAAGCAAAGGGCAGCAAATCCACTAGTCACCACTAATTAATTTTGTTTTGAAATATTTACTTGGGCTGAAGTAGTAGCTGTTCTTAAGTCTTTAAAGGATTAGCTGCCTGCTACTCTTTATGCCTGCAACCACTTATTTAAGCTGTTGCTGTAAATCATGCTGTTAACCTGTCATGAGAGGTTTTAACCTTCCCGTCAGTAAGAAACGCCTGGTGCAGATGGGCCTGCTGATGTGACAGAAATTAAACATCCAGTCAGGTCCTCTGGGCTCTTTCCCCAGCTTCTTCAAGGAGGGGCAAGACAGAAAATGAATTTAGTGATAATTGTCTACATTAAGGTGTTGTAAAGCCTGAGGAGGGGCTGTGAGGAGTTATGGGAACATGAGCTTGTTTGATGCAGGAACATCAGTTTCTGAGCTAAAGCCATGCGTAGCAAAGGAAGTGCTCTGCATCTAGAACAAATCCTCAAAGAAAACTGAGAATTCACCTCAGCAGGGGTTATTTCTTATTCTCAGGCATGTGTTTAGTGTAAAACAGAAAGATCTCAGGTCCTTAAACCTATAAATACTAATTAGTATCACCATATAATTTTCTAGCAGTTTTCATTAGAAAACTGTGCCATTAGAAGAAGTCTGCCAGCTCCTATAATCCTCATTTTTCTTGTCTTTCAACACTAACAGTCCATATCACAGCATGACCTCTTCCCTGCTATTTTGGGTGGTTCTTTTCCAGACAAATGCCTTATTTTCTCTGTATTTGATACTGGAGGTCAAGTGAATCCTCTCTGCCTTTTATTGCACAAGAACAGAGGCAGGATTGTAACAGGGCCAGTGCAAATGTGTGCCTAAAAATAAACCAGTGGATGGTCTCCAACTTCAAACACAAAAAGAGTATTTGTAGAGGTCTCTCTTTGTTGTGGGACGGCATTTCAGCTCACTGAGGAGACACTTCAAAGTTCAGCTCACAAATAGTTCATGGTTTAATCCTCCCTATGAAACAAAGGCAACTCTGACTTGGATCCATGGTCAGCTGCCACCCTGAACCCTTGGAAACCCTTGAAACTGGCAGAGGCTCACTCCAGAGTGGATCATCCCAGGGGCAGGGGAAGTGTCTGGGGTGCTGTCTTGGGCTGCTGCCTCCCACCCTGGCCATGGGCCTGGGGCTGCAGAGAGACAGGCAGGGCCACAGCCTTCTCTCACCTCTGCTGGAAACAATTCAACAGTGCCAAGAGGGGGCAGAGCTTGCCGAACACTTCAGTGACACCGCTTGGCACCAATTAAGAATAGCAGAGAGGTGGCACTTCAGGCAGGGAAGGGGTTAACCAACTACAGGGCAATTGTCTGGGGAGAAGTTGGAGTTCATTGTTTCAGGCTCTCTGTGGATTTCTTTTTTGTCCTTTCATCTCTGATTCTTGGTTCTCATCATAAAAGGGGTTGGTAGTCCTTCCTCTTTCTGTTTTTACTTGGCCTGTGAGCCTTGCAGAGCATGGCCAGTGCCTTCACCTGTGAGCAGGAGCACAGAGGGATAGCTGTGCTGCAGGGAACTATAAATAGAGAGTCTGGCCAGCCCTGTGGCATCCGTGCTTCTATAATTGCCTGCTCTGCACTCTCGTGACAAGCCTGGCTCCAGCTGTCAGGGCAAGATGGAACTGCAGGGTGTCTCCAGTCAGTCCCAACCATGGAGCTCTGCTTTGGGCCAAGTTCTCCCTCTGCCTCCAGGAGTTCTGCTTTTCCTGTGTGTGAGTGACCATTCCTGGTGTCTGCCCAGAGGGATTTGGGCAGTTCAGTTTCAGAAGCTGCCTTGTAGAGGGCTCGTGGTCTAACTCATGCCTCAGCACCACTTGTTTGTTTTGCCTTCTGCCCCTTGCTGGAGGAGGCTGGTGTGTCTGTGTCATTCCTGATGTCGCCATGTGGTTTTGTTGCTATGTGCTCACATGAGGGATTAAATGAGTCACGGGGTAAAAGTGACCCAAGCCCATCCTTCCTCTCTGAGGATGTTCTTGGGGAATGACTTGCAAATGGATTAAAGCAGGGATTGTGTCTCTGCTCTCACTTCTCTGCTGAGAGATGAGTAAGCAGCCACCAGGTGCTGCTGCCTGTCCTGTGCAGGGTGAAGGACCTTCACTTAAACTCCCAGTGCAGGTGGCTTAAGAAAACCTCTTTTATTCTGTGCTATAAAATTCCTCTAAAGGACTTCAAAATTATTTTATGCACCATGTCAACCTTATTTTGGAAGTAGTTTAAGTGGGACTGAGCTGCTCTGGTTCTGCTTATCCAGGACCCACAGCAGCTGCTTTTCATTCCCAGAGCTTTGAACAACCACATGTGAATGTGACACAAGGTGACAAATCCCAGCTTGTCTCCCCATTGGAAACCATCCCTGCAGATGCCTCAGGGTTCATCCAATGGGGAGAAGATCTAATGGAACAGAACTCCAGGATGAGTGTGCCCAGGAGAGCAAAACCATCGGGAACCATCAGCCCTGGGCTCCCACCATGCCTCTGCTGCTGCCACAACACCTCGGAGCCAGATGTGGCTCCAGAGACTCAGCATTTTGACAAGGAGAGCCTGGCAGGAGAACAGACCAGGCAGGAGAAATGCAGGTTGCTTTCCTGGCCCCCTCCTGCTCCCACTCTTCCCAGGATTTAAGGGCTGTCAGCTCATTTCAGGAGCTGTGCTTTTGGGAAGCAGCCTGGGCATGAAATCGGAGAGGTGACTCAGTCCATCTCTTCTTCCTCCTGTCAAACACAGGCTTTGCCCCTGACTCAGCAAGTGAATCCTCATTTCTTTGGTACAGCCCTGAGGTACCAGACAGAACAGCAGCAAGAAAATTGTGTTCTCCTGCAGAGCACAGGCTGTCCAGCTGCATTAGCGTCACCAGGAGCACTCTGTAGCACTCTCCCTGCCCTGGATTCCTGAGAGCTTGGGATGAACATCCCATGGCCAGTGTGGCTTGAGCAATGCTACAGGGAGAAGCAGAGGGACCCGAAATGGGTTGCTTTTACTGTCCTGGGTTGTTTGTACTGTTCTGGTTGTTTGTACTCTCCTGGCTCCTCTCCACTTACAAAATATTTTGCAATCCCAAAGCTGAAGGAAGGTCTCCTCTCTCCAAAACTTGCCAGAGGGGAAACCATTGTGAGAGGACCAGCAGGGACTCAATAGTTCAGCAGCCACACAGATCTCCTCTCCTGCTCACCTATTGATTTATTCATTACATGAATTCAGACTGCTGCTGTTCCTCCCTGGATACCACAGGCACAACAGGGGCTCTGCCGCTTGGGCCGCTGGCTGGAGCCTCCGTAATTTGAGTACTTGGCCTGAATCCTTGGAGCAAAAGCTCTCTTTGCTACAGAGAGCACTTTGCACTAATTAAACTTTGTAAAAATTCTTCCTGCCTCCATTTTGCAGATGACAAATAGAGGGGTTGAGCTCAGCTGGCAGAGCCCATCTCAGTTCTGCGAAAGAAACACGTTTTTTCTGACTCGATTTCCACCTGACATTGCGGGGAACAGCAAGTCATGGGTGTCCCTGAGATAATGATGAATTCTTGCAGGTCAGGAGCCAGAGGAGTTTCCCACCAGGTGGTGTAGGTGGCATTTTAACCAAGAGCTGCTCACACTTGATTTCCTCACCTCACAGAGTGAAACCCAGGGTCTGTCCAGCTCCTCCCCTCAGTTACAATTCCATATTCCAGAGGGAGAAGCAAAAAAACCCCACTGTTGGTGAGTTGTGAACTTTTTTTGTTTTGCTTATTTAGGGGAGTTTCCACTCACCTCCTAGGCTGCTGTTGAAATAGCAGGCCTTTCATTTTTATTTTGTCTAATCCAGAGAAAGATATTCCTGTTATCCATATACAGGGGTGCTGGATTCTTAATTGCTGGACTCCATCTGTGGGATTCACACAGAATGTTATTGATGTAATGCAAGGCAGGCTATTTTGGTTTTTAGTTTTCTTATGTTATAAAAACTAAACACAAAACATGCCAAGAAAACAAGATTGGAAAGGAGCTACGGATCCCAGACCCAAACCAATTATAGGATCATGGGATGGTTTGGGTCCATTGGAAGGGACCATCTCATTCCACTCCCATGCCAAGGGTGAGGATGCCATTCACTAGTGTAATGGTTTTAGTTCGAAACCAGGCAGAAACACCAAATTTTGTAAGGGTTTCACATTCACTAACTTTTGGTTCGTTTCCCGGCTAACGCACCAATTAATGTAATGGTGCCAGTTTTATATATGACTAGGAGAACTCAGAAAGCAAAACAGGCTTACCTTAAAATTCCAAAAGATAGTTTATTCACACAAATTAAGAAGAAAATAAAACACATAAAGCAACAAATGAAATCCTCAAAGACATCCCTTCTTTCCCCCTGCTAGTATTCACTTTTCTGCATTCCACATAAAGAAAACAAAACCTGTAAACTCAGTCAGTTTTACTATTTAAGAATAATCTTTTGTTCAGTTTCTTTAGGAAAGGAATCTTTCTGAGTCCTAGAGATATGGTCACACTAGGAATAGTCCTCTGGTGGCTTCCAATGCCAACATCTGCAGCGGCCAGCAAAGAGGCTCTGCAGACTGTGAAATCCTACCCAGCTTAGCAGCTTTTCCAACACTGCACATGGGTCATACTCTGCTTATCAGGGGTATCAGTTTTAAGGATGTCTCCTCTAGTATAAAACAAAGAGTCTCTTCCACTTTTTCCAANGCCTTCTTTCCACCCCTTGGTCTCAGGGCGTGGGCCGCTCAGGGCTGCTCCCTGAGGAAGGAAGGCAGTGGGGGGAACATCCCCCCAGCCCCGGCCAGCGACACGGGCAGCTGCTGCCGGGGCTTTTCCTCCCCTCCTCTGCTGTGATCGAGCCCAAGCATGGCTGGGTCGCTCCCCCGCGGGGCAGCAGCGCCCGCAGGCCCGGCCCGTGCGGCCGCCGCCACACGGCGTTACCCGGGGCTCACCCGGAGAGAAAGAGGCGCTTCCAACACATCCTGAGCCTTATGCAGTGTATTTGCCAAAAATCGCATACTGTTTTCTTAGTGGTCAAACTACATGCCAATAGCCAAGAACTGGCCTCTGATAGGCCTGTCCTTGAAAGAAATTCAAAAGGCCTCCATAGGGTGGTCTTCAATTAGAAAAAAACAAACTGTGTTAACCCATAACAACTAGATACCATCCCTGGATGTGAAGTTTTGATTTGGTCTTTTGGACATCCTGTGCTCAGATCAATGATTCACAACCCAGCCAAGACAGCACTGATTTGAAATGGAAATTTTGAGTAAGACACACCAGCCAAAAACATTTCAGCATTTAAATTTATGCCAGTAACGTCCGTGCTGAATCTGAGGAAAACCCTGACCTGAAGTCCTGTCCTTCCCATTTGATCCACACAGAGCCATGAAGAAACAACCAAAATAAAGCTGAGGAATGTCCTCAGTAAAGCTTCCTTGGATTGTGTGATAGGGTGCAGCAACACCTCACCTGTTCAGGTAAGTCCCTGAGTGAGCTTTGAGGAGCTCAGATAATCCAGACAAGATGTAGGGTACAGGAGAAAACAAAGGCAGTGTGTCTCCTGGATCTCAAAGGTCTGCACACCAAATGATTGATAACTGCTAATTTCTCCTGCTCACGGTCAGGAAGGACATGCACATCCCATGGCTCCAATTCTTCCAGCCATTTTACAGACCTGTGAATCATTCAGGCAGGGAGTGATTGAATGTTCAGATAAATACCTCAGGGTTCTTCACTACATTTTAATAACACAAATTATATATGCCAATAAGCCCAGTAAAATTGTTTCTACTTCTGTAGCAGGACAGTGTGATGGCATAAAATGGGGTCTGATTTCCTGAACAAGGGAAATGCCAGAGAATTTCTCAAACTTTGCAGCACAAGAGGCCACCTGGAAGGAAATTTATCAAATTAAGATGAAAAAGGACTGAAAAAGGCTTTACTGGGTTTGAGCCCATGGTTCCGGGGTGTCTAGCTGTGTCAAATTCAATTCTTGGAACACTAAATCCACCTTTATCATCCTTCCCCTGCTTGTCCTTGGGATTATCACCACCCTGAGGTCTTTATCTGTTACATTTCAATCTGACTGATGTGTTTTCTCTCACTGTATTACCCGTATTTCCCTCTGCCATCTTTCACGTGGGCAGGGCAGGTTGGAAAATTATAACACTCTAAAATAAACGGTGCTGTGTCTCTGTCCCTGATCCTGAACATGGGGAGGGCGGGTTGGAAAATTATAACACTCAAAAATAAAATAAACGTCGCTGTGTCTCTGTCCCTGATCCTGAACATAGGGAGGCCTTGCAGGGACACTGAGCACACATGATCTGTCTTCCTGCACAAACTCCTGACAACAGCAAAACTGGTGCAGCTTCCATCAATCTGGCATTACTAAAATGTCCCTCCTGTCAAGGCCCACTCTCCCCCACCCTGACAAACAAAGGCTTTTAACGTTTAAAAGCTGCACTGAAGTCTGTGTCTCCATTTGGGATAAGGCCAGGTATTGAATAATGCCAAGGATTGATATCCATAATCAAGCATTGGGCCTTAGTCCTGCCCTACATAGTTCATATGTCTCATTGGAAAACCTTTTAGAAGCTTAACCAGCGGAGTATTGCAGTGAACATAGAGGAAAAAAAATATGCCCAAGGATAAGCACAAATGCTCCAGAGGCCTCATAGGGTCTCTGGTCTTAAAGTAAGCTCCTGGGTTTTAATGGGATCGGATGAAACCCTCTTTATGGGGGATCAGGAGGGAAAGGCTTGGACAGCTGGTGAATAAACACCCCACCAACATTCCTGGTTGCCAAACACTGAGCAAGCAGCAATGTTTGAAGCAAGGACCCAAAAGATCAACAGAGAATTGCAGGTCTGTGTGAAACAGGATCCAGTTAGTGCCAGTGGTTTGGGGAGCACTTTCCCATCCACTCAGGGCTGCAGCTTAATTAAATAACAGCAGAGCTGGGGGAGAAAGCCCAGCATGGGTCAGTATCTCCTCAAAGACAGCCGGTGTAAGGAGAAAGGGCAGGATTCAGCTGCAGGGGGTCTGCCCCCAGCTGCCCAGAACAACCCCTAACAAGGGAAGGAGCCACAGGCTGATGTGTCTGACTATTGCACGTTCTGGAAAGGGCAGGACACAAATTAGAGCTAGTTAACATTGTCAGAAACCATTAGAGATGTCAGATGTTGCCAAGAGGGATGTGAGAGAGGCAGCGTCCAGTGCTGGGTACTGGAGCTGCAGACGTCAGCAGTGCCTGAAAACATCCAGCTCTGTGGGCTGGGTGGGAGGGGATTTGTCACATTTGTGTCACTTTTGTCCTAGCCCCCACCAGAAAACTGGAAATCTCAGAAAAATGGTATTTTCAGTCGAGGGCTGTGGATGTGGTGGAGGTGTCATCTTTTGGAGGACTCAGCTGAGCCTCCTCTAGTACAACAGCGGAGGTTTAGGTCGGCCATCAGGAGAAATTTCTTCACAGAAAGGGTGATTAGACATTGGAATGGGCTGCGCAGGGAGGTGGTGGAGTTACCAACCCTGGAGGTGTTTAAGGAATGACTGGATGTGGCACTCAGTGCTCCAGTCCAGTTGGGATGGTGGTGATTGAGCACAGGCTGGGCTTGACCTCAGAAGTCTTTTCCCACTTAAATGATTCTGTGATTATTTTGTTCTTTCCTAAACTTACTCTCCTACTGTAAAAGTTGGATTTTTCCTAAAAGATAATTTTTTAAAAATCCAAAAAGAAACCCCAAAGCAAAGCCCCAAGAAGGCCAGGGCTGGGGGTACCAGGCAAACACATTTTTCCTAGGGGCTGCAGAGGGACCCCCAGATGAGGGGCCCAAGGGGCTTTGTTTGGAGACCTCATCAATATCCATCAATACCCATCAATATCTGCAGGGAGGTGTCAGAAATGGAGCAGGCTCTGCTCCCTGGGGCCCAGCAATGGGACAAGAGGCAATGGGCAGTAACTGATGCCTGGATGTTCTATCTGAACATGAGGAAGAACTTTCCTGAGCAGGTGACCAAATATTGATTCCTAGAACAAGAATAACAGATTAACACAATCTCCTGAGTTGGAAGGGACCCATCAGAACCACTGATGCCACTGTCAGCCTTGCACAGGACATCCCAACAATCCCACCATCCTGAGCCTCGTCCCAACACTCCCAGAGCTCTGCTGCCTGAGGCCATGACTATTTCCTGGGGAGCCTGTTCAGTGCTCCATTGCCCAGAGAGTCTGTTGAGTATCCCTCACCGGGGATATTCCAAACCCTTCTGGACACAATCCTGCGCCACGTGCTCTGGGATGACCCTGCCTCAGCAGGGAGGTTCGGTAAGATGCCCCACTGCGGTCTCTTCAGCCTGCCCTATCCAGTGACTCTGCGATTTGTGCCTTTCATGCATAAACCCTTAACATGTCCTTGCAGCTGGAAATTTCTCCCTCAGGGAACACCAGGCTCTTTCCCCCGCCGGGCGCCGGGGCCGGTATGGCGGCCGAGCCCTGTGGGAGCGGGGCCGGGGCCAGGGCCGGGGCCGCGCCATCTTGTCGGGGGCGGAGCGGGACCCGTCCCGCCCCGTGCTCTGCCTGCCGGGGCCGCCCGGCCCCGCCGCACTCGCCGCGGAGACCGAGGGGAGCGGAGCCGCAGCCCCCAGCGCCATTGCCGCCCTCAGCCCGCCATGGCAGGTGAGCCCGTCCTCCTCCTCCTGTTCCCGCCGCCGCCCGCCCTGAGGGAGCAGCCCCGTGCGCTTCCCCGCCGCGCTCTCCCCTTAGCGTTCTCTCCGCCGCGCTCTCCTTTCAGCCCTTTCCCCTCGGCGCTCGCCGCTCAGCCTCCCGCCCGCTGTCACCTCCATGCTGGCCTCGCATCCCCGCACACCCGCGGC
>VZUA01084910.1:0-11273 GCA_013401035.1 Horornis vulcanius
CATCTGTTATGTTTGTGGCTTTTGCAAATCCAAATATATTTTGTGCTGGTGATAGCTTACTTGGATCCATACTGAAAAACAATTGTCAGAGTTGGACATCTCAGTTTGGTGGAAATTAAGAAAAGAAATTATGCTACCATAAGTCAAAAGTTAAATACAGAAGAATATGGTCTTGCTGTTACCAAAGTGCTGTCACTGACACTGTTGCCGAGAAAAAAATGAAATAAAACTTTTGTCTTGTCAGTGCAGTTGAAAGATATCATTAGCAAATTACCTATCAGCCTGTCTTATGAAAAATTCCTGTAACCTTTTCTTGAACAAAATAATTCTTGCAGTGACATCTTCATTATTTGTAGCCTCAGCTGACACTCCTGGGCTGCCTTGTCCCTGCCCCACTGCTCTCAGCTGCTTCTGACACACACTCCCCTAAATGCTGCTGCTCCTCTTGCACACTTTCCCTCTCTGGGGAAACTGTGGCATCCTGCCTGAACCGTCGCTGAGATGCCAGGACCAGACTGTCACCACAAGGGAAAATGAGTGCCAGGGGAAGACCAGCAGAGTTTTTGCCTCTGTGTGACAATGCATTAACAACACGGGACAAGAGCTGGAGGGTGGAGGAGGAAGTCACTTTTTCCAAATTGTTACTTGCTATGTCCAGTGGTGGTTTTGGACATTCTTGCTTCCTTTGCCAGGGCCCTGAGGGTACGGCCAGCCCTGCCTGCCTCTGCTCATCCACACCAATCAAATTATGGAGGACAGACCAAGGGACAGACCAGTATTTAAATCATAAAGCTGTTATGCTTAATTTTTAAAACTGCATTTCCTGCGTAACCATTACCACATGCACTTTAATTACACACAGAGAGAAATATTAGTATTTCTGCCAAATTTATCTCTTAGTGAACGTGTCTGATTGCACAACAGAACCAGCTGGAGTTTGTGCAGAGGTTCCAAAGCAACAGCAGAGGATGAGGAGCCCCATTCCTCATGGAGCTCTACAGGTTTCACCACCTCTGTGAGTAGTAGGGACTGGGCATGGAAATAACCTCTCATCAGGAGCCACACTCAAAACAACACGTCTCCTATTTCCTAAGGAATATGAAAAAATATTCCTAGGAGAGAGGACAGGACATGACATACAGTGGTGTATTGCGTATTGTAATGACAAAACATCCAGTGGGGATGAGTTATTAAGAATGGGATATACTTCTTATAGTCAAGAAGGCAAGAAAAACATAGAAAAATAATGAAAACATTACTAAACCTATGTACTGATTTTTTACTACGTATTTTTTATCCTTTGCTGAGTGTACCTGAGACTCCATTTACATGAATTGCAGAAAATTGTCATATTTGCCTTTAATAAGCATTCTGTTTTATGGATTCTTTAGGGGTTTTGTACCCCTTTTTGTCCCCCTTTCATTTTACCATGATACAATACAAGAGTGGCGAGATGGGAAACCTGATGTAAGTAGGAATCTGAATGCAAACATTCACATTTAACATGATAACCAAGCAAAGCTAAATATAACACATTTTCTATCTGCTGGTGATAAGCTGTCCTCTCCCCCTCTATGATTTGGATTAGGAACAACTTGATATGAAAATGGTTTCTGTGAGTAATATGGAATGCCAAAAATGAAAGCCTCAGAAAGCGTGCTGCAGTCGCTGCTGGCAATAGGCTTTATTTGCATAAATTATGATGTCTCCTCTCATATTTTCATTAAGTTTATGATGACTTTTAAACAATAATTTAATCTTAATGCAATGCACCCAGGTTTTAATTTAAAGAATCCGTCTCCTGGCTTTCCCACATTTAAAGCTGATGATAAGATAATTGTTTTATAAATGAATTACTGTTGGACCTTGACCAATAGGATCTGAGCTGAATCCATTAATTTGTAGTTCATCTTCAAAACCAAGTCTGTCATTAACCTTTCTGTCCTCCATCCCTTCTCCTAAATAATTTGCTGCATTCTTTATCAAACATGAAGTGCAACAACTTGTACATTTGCAGTCAAGATGCTGAGAATTTTTTTACTAACAGTTTTCATTGCAGAAATCTTGAAATATCTTGACACTTCCACTGAGAGCTTCAATTAAATTTTGATCAGTAATGTTACCCTAAATGTGGAAATTTCTGGTTTAAATGAGAGACTCAGACAGACAAATTTCAGAACAGCACATGACAGAGAAGAAGGCAGAATGTTTCCTTTAAATCCTTGGTCACAGAGTCCTTCTGAGCACTTCCAGATACATAAATTTACATCCTTTTGGTATCCCTCTTTTTTGTCTGCCTGTTAATCACATGCCTTGTTCCCTGATGCTTCCAATCCATTTCTGTGGTTGTTTGTTATCTTTCTTATCAGTAGATAGTGAATGGGGTGGGAATGTCAAAAAACAGTGAGAGGAAAGTGAAATGGCCTTGGGTAAAATATATACTGGTGTGGGGGGGAGGGAGGGGAGGGGGTAGGAAGCCAAAACAGATAAGGAAAGAAAAAATGGAAAAGGAAAAATTAGCAAATTTAGTCAGTAGGCAAGAGGGACAATTAAAGAGCTCTATGAAATAGCTAGAATAAAGAAATGCAAATTAATGTTGTCATTTCCCTGTCAGTAGCTTTGTAAATCCTACCTGTATTAAAATAAATTATTTCAGAGCAGTAGTCATACTTGTATATTATCAGATCAATAACAATAAGACAATTGTATCTATGAAATCATGTTGTGCCTGTAAGTAATTATGATTGTCATTTTCACCCAGATGGCTTGGTGACAGTTATATAATAATTTCTTGTTTACAAATATTTCATTACTTGATGTTCCATATAAATTTGATCCAAATCCTCTCATGTAATTTTTTGCCAACAGTCCAGTTATCAATGTAAACACTCAGTGCGCTGATCTGTTCTTCGTTGTCAACCTGGGTGAAGTCTTGGCCCCCCAAAAAAAGTGGTTGGGCTGTACGTGATTGGTGAGATGTTGGCTGAGCTTTAGCAGCAGCAGCAGCCAGGTTTTTCCCCTGCTTTCCATGACTCTGGGTTTGCTGGTGTTTGCTAAGCTTTAATCATTATCTGCAATGTGCCCCTGTTGAAGAGAACAGAAAATTCTGAGGAAAATGTGTCCCATGAAAGCAGGAGCTGTAGTTTAGTGGCATTTATTTAACCACGCATTCATCTGATCCTTCTTGGAAATTTCAAAGCATTTTTTTTTTTTTCCTCCAGGGATTACTATAAAATCCCCATAACATTCCCTTTTAGTGCTGTGTCTGGCTGATGTCTCTAAAGAAAAGTACTTTATTTGTATGGTATTCCTGTGCTGGGAAAATTCATGTAAAAGCAGTTGTCTTTCATAAGAAGAAGTCAATTATGCAGCCAGTTGCAAACTCTTGGGACCTGTTGATATTGGTTAGAGCTGTAGCAGCAGGGGCAGAAAGGGCCTAGGAGATTTCCCAGGAAGCAGCTTCACTCTAACACATGTGAAAACTGTCTTGGTAGGGATATAGAAGCACGGGATCATAGAATTGTTAAGGCTGTAAAAGACCCCAAAAATCATCAAGTCCAACAGTTAATCAGTCACCACCACCATGCTCACCACATAAGCACATTCTCAAGTGCCATATCCAGACCTTTTTTGAAGGCATTGGAAGGCATTTCCAGGAATGGCAGATTCACCACTTCTCCAGGCAGCCTGTTCCATTGCTTAACAACCCTTTCAATGAAAAAATTATTCTTAACATCCAGGCTAAACCTATCCTGGCACAATCTGAGGCCATTTCCTCATGTTCTGACACTTTTTACCTGGGAGAAGAAACTGATGCCCACCTGTTTCTACACTCCCTCAGGGAATTGTGGAGAGTGATAAGATTCCCACCTGCGCCTCCTTTTCTCCAGGCTAAGTGCCCCAGCTCCCTCAGCTGCTCCGCATCAGACCTGAGTTCTTTCCTTCCCCAGCTCTCCTGTTCTTCTCTGGACATGCTCCAGCCCCTCAATGCCCTTCTTGCAGTGAGGGCTCCAGAACCGAGCGCAGGATTTGAGGTTTGGCCCCACCAGTGCCCAGCACAGCAGATGGTCACTGCCCTGGTCCTGCTGCCACAAGCTGACATTCTGAACTCCACATTGCCCAGATTTCTGTGATCTCCTGACCTTTTTCCTGTCCCTGTGGGAGGGAGCATTTGCCTGATGCTGAAAAGTTGGTCTGCTCTAGGGCACTGCTTCCATCCTCTTGTCTTTCATCATTGCAGAGCTTTAGAATCTAAAATAAAAATAACTAAATAAATTATTAGCCCTAAAATCAGCTTCTGTTGTTTTAAAAGTCCATATATCTTAGCTTATATACAAGTTCTCTCTTTTCCAAGTTCATAAAACTTTGATTTCTCATAAAATTTGAAATATCAAAATCTGAATCCAAAAATACACTGCATCCTTTAAATGTATTATTAGAATGGAATTTAAATTTTTATTTCAGTCCTTAAACTTTTCCCTCTATCTTAGTTCTTTGCTGTCTTTACAAAACATATCATTGCTCTTGTACCTTAGGGCCTTTGCTGTGATGATAAATAATTTCAAAACAGCTCTAATACATGATTGCTTGTTTGTTTGCTTGCTTGCTTGTTTACCTTAGAGGAGTTAAATAACCATAAGGATTATCATTAACAGAGGACATTTTACACTGAGGACTGCAAGACGCCTTTCATACTTATTGAGGCAGATAATTTAGTGATTTTGCTTCTTTTGTGAATAAGCAGAGCTTATTTTTTTCCAATGAAAAATATGCTGCAGGTATTACAGATTCTAAATGTACTATTGACAATTCTTCCTGTTAATATAAAATGTAAGATCTAAAAAGTACATTCAATGGCCATGAGCTAACAGTGAAACTTTCAGTGCTTTCTATGTTCTTATTCATAGATAATGACATCACTGAACTTTTGCTTTTCTTGCATATACTTATACTAACCTAGAATAANGTTATTATTAAATTACCTCTTTTGACTTAAGAGTTTTGGTAACCTATCTCTAAGCAAAAATTTCCAGTTGGTCCTCAATAGATAAATGAGCTGACATAATTTTTTGTTTCTTCTTTTAAAATATTGCCTTTTTAACATCACATATGTTCCCTAAAAATTTAAGTGGAACTGTAAATATAAGATACATTCCATTGTTGAAGAGCTAGAATAGTTGACTCCATAAATATATCTTTAGAAGGTAAAAAAATAATAAACATAAGAAGAAATTCACTTGAAAAATCTTAATTGTAGGTTATTCATGTTAAGTGCTTATATTGCTTCTTATCATAAGGGTTTGTGGAGCATGTATTTGTGCTCTTATCTGTGCATTTAGCAAAATACTTTACAAATTTGTTTTCAAGTGTTACATTTGCTGAGAGCAATACTCATGTTGTTAACATTTTTATGAAGGTTGTTATGAATTAGCTCTTGACAGGTATGACATAAGAAAATATAATATGAACTTATTGGTAAATATAACTTTCAATTTATCCTGTTCATATCCATACTGTTGATGTAGTTTAAAGAAATATACTTTTCTGAGACGAGAACTACAAGATTCTTCCTAATCCCTTTTACTAGATTTTCTTGGGGAATTCATGACCATATGATTTTTTTTCTATTAGTAGAAAAAAGTTAGTGATTTTTAATAAATTATCCTTGTAAGAATGAGAATATCATCCTAGAGTTCAATTAAATACACCTGGATTGCAGTAAATCCATACACAGGACTAATTTTAGAACAAGAATTAAGGTAAGGTGGTATTCAATAATAACTATATGGATTCATTAATCTATTTTAATTAAGAGATTAAACCAAATTTAGTATATGGGACTGCAGGAACTATCAACAAGCTTGACTTTTTTTGCAAAATTGACCAAAGTTTCCAATAGGACCAAAAAAAGTCAACAACTTATTTATTAAATCTGTTGGCAATGACAAAGTATTTCTGAAAGTGCCACCTTTAAACTGGCCTGAGTCCTCATGTAGGTAAAACCTTTCTCTGAGATATAAAATAACACAATCTTTTCTGTAGTATACACTACATAAAATAAATAAATCAATTAACATAATTGTCCTTGACAAAAATCACAAAATCTTTCCCAAGCCTGCAGTCCTAACATGGAGAAATTGTACTTCACAAAAAAAAAAGAACATGTAGTTAATAGATAAGAGACTACTCATACTGATTACGCTAACTGATAAACCATCCAAATCAAATCAGGCTCATCAAGTGTTCTTCACTGGAAAGGAGAATAAAAAGAATATACTCTTTATATTTGAAATATACAACTTTGGGCAAAAAGATTTATCAATAATATATAAACCTTCAAGCATGAAAAATTAATAGATGAGATAGACAAGCAACTAATAATAGTAATCAAACAAAAGAAACAAAACAAGTGAAACCCCCAAATAACCCAAACCAAACAAATCTCCCACAAAAAAAAAAGAAAAAAACTCAGAAAACCAAACCAAAACAAGAACCAAACCAAACCAAAAAAACAACCAATCAACCAAAAGAAACCCCCAAAAGTACTTGTGAATGTGGGACAGTGAGAGGTATTCCACTAACAGAAGCAATCACTTTGCCAGGAGACTGTAACAACATCTTAGGTGTTTTCAGCAAGGATTGAAGCATTTCCTCCATGGGATCCTCAGGTCTTTCTCTTAGATTTATAGAGCGAAGAGCAGTCAAAAAAAGCAATATCACTTTCCTTTTCTTTTTGATAAAGGATCAATACTCTACAGTGACAATCAGAAACTCCTGAACAACCTGAAAATAAAAGTAAGTTGCCAGAGTAGAATTCATGGTGTTGTGTGAAGACTGTATATGGCTTGCTAAAAGACTGGGCTTTAGGAGTTGGCATAACATGAGGTTTTCTCCAGAAAAGACTAAGAAAATATTAAGAAAATTTTTGCTATCCTATACCACGTCCTTGAATGTCTTTTATTTCACCAACACCTATAGTTTCTGATCATATTATCTTTACACTTAAGGGTAACATTTACAATAGAAACTGTGTTTTGGAAACAAATCCAGAGTAGTTTTGCCCTCTCCATTACATAATATTGATTATTGCTCAATATTACAGAATATAGACTAAGATGATCCTACTGCTGCTTTCTGGACTTTTTAATCTTTGAAACTCAGGGAATTCTATTCAGAGATAAGTATGCCCTCCTAACCAAGAAATGTCCACAAAACAAGCCTTAACAAACTAATGTCTATTGTTGCTACACTGCTCCAAGTAATTATTCATCCAAGTAATTACTCATCTCAAGTTCTTTCATATTGTGGACAATTTTTTGCCCATTCATGGTTGCTTTCCTTTTGGGCCTCCTTCTTCCAGATTTTATTTAAGCAAATACAGTGCTTTATTCTCTTACAGACAGTGGCATCAGGACTTTGACATGAGAACCCATTAAAAAAAAAATTTGTTTCATACAGATATTTGAGCTACTTGTTGATATTTTAATAGCACAGCAATGCATTTACTGACTCCATTTTCATTGAACGTGGCCTAGCTGCATCTTATTTTCCCAGGATATTTTGAACACTCCTTTTATTTGCCCGTGTTTACGATACCTTTCATTTTGCTGTTAATTGCAAGTTTGAACACAGGTGCATCATGATAAAAGTCATAATGAAGTTGGATAAAATGCAATCATGCAAGTCCAGGGAATTTTTTTTTTTACTTGTTCAGACAGTTTAATTATATAAGGTCTTCTGGAAAGCTTAAATAGGGGACAGAATTTGACTGCAGACTTTATCAGCAGTGTCTTTAGTTGGATATTTGCAGTGTTTGTAAGGCCTTGTGGCCATGTGACAGTGTAGTACAGACTGATGGCTGAAAGCCAAAGTTATTCATTACATGATGTGAGTCACAGCCTCAGTTTGCAGCAGAAATCTTCCCTATGGAGAGCAAAATAAAAGGGAAAGTTTTTGAAAGGTCCTAACAATTTTACAGTCATGTAGATGGAATTTAATAAATTATGTTGCTTTAGACATTGAAATGTTATATCAACATTTGTTATGGTTCTTAGGAAAGAATAAGTCCCATTTAATTTTTAATAACTGAGCTCAGAAAAAACACGAGGTGAATATTTTTGAGCCTATATTTGAAGTATAATCTATTTGAAGTATCAAAAGGTGCTGTCTAAGAAAGGTGCTTATATTTTGGCTTGACAATGAATGAATCTTAACAAAACCAGGAACTATCTGTGAATTTGCCAAGATCGGTAACTGGATTCATAATCAGAAAATATAGCTCTAGTGGAGTCCTGATAGCAATCATACTGCATGTTTATTTCAGCACCTTTTGACAACATTATTTTTGCCCTTATGGCTTCTTTCAGGCCATTTAATTTCAGGCAGTATAGTAGGGACAAAATAATTGTGCAACAATGGACTTTTTTAGTTGGGTCACTTAGTTCTCCATATTTTTATAACGTATTGCAGATGGCCTAAAAGATTAACCATAATGACCAAAACCACTGAAATGTCAGTAGCACATAATTGCTTCCACAGTCATATCTGGCCACAAATTTTTCTGTTAAACCCAGAAAAGCACAGAATATTCCAGATGATTCTTTCCCTGCATCTAAAACCCCTAAGCCTTTTATTATTATACAGGACAAGCTGTAACTAGAAGTCAGTTGTAACTCATTGTGTTAAGAATATTTGGGTTTGGCAGATACAAATATGTTAACTCTGCCCCGTTTTTGCATGGTTTTTTGGGTGACAAGCAAAAACCAGGCAGCCCACAAGAATTTCTAGATCCTTCCACCAAACGGTCACCTGCAGTGATATTCCTGAGAGTGCATGGCTAGTGCCATGCAAACCGTGTCAGGCTATACATTTTGGATGTACTGGGATCGCTAATCTTACTACAGGTCTTATTTTCATATATAGTTAATCAGATGGACCTCGTTCCCTTCAAGCTCAGATCACATGCAAACCCCAAAAGGCTCTGACATCTTAACCTTAACCTTCTTAAATTAAATAGTGATATTTGAGTGTCACTGTGCTGAGTTCTGCTGAATTAACCCTTAGCAGTGAATTAAGACCAGAATCAATGTTCAAAAGATGAGCAGGTTTCATTGAAGTTGTTTTATTTTCTGCATAGGAGCTTCAGTGATATGTATATGACCTTTTATCACTGCACTAATTCATGCTTCTTGTACTTTTTAAGTTTATATTCAAGAAGTAACAAATGTATCAGAATTATTTTCCAAATTGTTCCTACATAATTATCTTAATGGGTTGCTGACATTTTATTCCCAATAGACAAAACGGCAACCGTCTTTTACGAGAAAACTGGGAGATAAACCTACTTTTTCACATTCCTTGCAAATGCTGCAAAGATATCCTTCTTGTTAAGTATAATCATTAATATTAAAAGTCAGCTAGGTCCATAAATATCTTAGACTTTATTTCATCTGCAGTAATTAAAATTTTATAAAATTGCTCTCTGTGTCTTTCTTGATTGATTACCTGTGACTTTAAGCCACTCCAGAATTTTCATTAAGTATATCACTTTCGATATGGAATATTTCACAAATGTGTTCAGCATATTATAATAAACAAAAACTCTGGGAACAGTTGCATTTAACAGCTATTATACCCACATGTTGTTTAATCTGAGCCAAGTTCCTTCAGGCAAAGCTAAACTACCCCTTCTGCTCATATAGAAGCATCTGTGCGACAAATCTGTGAGAGCATCTCATTGTGTGCTCTGCCAGTGGTAGTTCCTCAGAACTCTGCAACAACTTGCACTGTGGGCATCTGAAATGATGTCTCTGTATTTATGAATTTGGGTTTTTGGGGACAGGCTGTTAGTCACAGAAAACAACAGAGGACTGTTAAATGTGTATTTTATATACAGCACAGGAAATATCTGTACAGCACAGGCGTCTTCTTATGACATCTATAGGTTTGGTTCTTATTCTTTTTAAATTTCTTCTAAATATCAATTTGTATAGTTTTTCCTATATCGTGTTAATTCTATCCCATTTCGTTATGTTCTTTTGTAGAAAAAAGAAAATTGGGAGTAGAATCACAGCTGGGGGAAATTGCATGAGGAAGATACAGATTCTGTAGGATATTTCTGTTTTTCTGTCCACAATCTTCTCATGCAGAAATCGGCATTCATGAGTTATATCAATATTTATTATTTATAAGATTTCCAGCATGAATTCATTCTTCTGAAAACCATGCCACTTACTATGCATTTCACATGACTGAAGCCAAGTTGCACGAATAGCATCCTATTGTCCCTACTTTGAGAGGTAGTTATAGCATTTGAAACTTGTAGGATTTTAGCTTGAAACCAATTTAACTAAGTTCTAAATCTGTGAGTTCTAAATCTTCTCTAAATCCATCTGATTTTACTGTTGTGTATTTTCACAAGTTTTGATATTTTTGCCAATGATATAGCAATATCAAATCAGGTTGTCTAGTTTATTCCTATCATTTCAAAAAGTAGCTTAAAGAAAGGAAAATACTATAATTTTCCATGATTGGAAGAGCATAAATATTTTAGTGCCCATAGCTTCAACGTTATGCAAGGGATTTCTTTGAATGTAGTTTGTTCCTTGATATCAAGGAACAAACATACCACCAAGTACACAAATATAGGTGACACAGAGCTGTGAAATCACACAGAGCTACAAGAGGTAAACATTTGTTTGAAAACACATACTTGTTCTAATTGCTCAAGTAATTTACAGTAATTTCCTTTGTTTCTTCTAAGTGCTTATGTAATGTGAGAAAATTTAGTCCCAGAATAACAAAATAAGGGAAAGAAGTTTTGTTTCATTTTACAACCGAGGGCTAAATATCTTCCTCTATGGGCTTCAACACACAATTTTAGTTCACATATGCATTCAGATTCCTATTTTTAAGCAGTGAAAATTGAATATACTGACTATTAACAATATTTGGAACACAGAAAGTGCTATTCCATTAACAGTGGTAAATGCTGCAGAATTTAAATATCTCACCCTGCACTGAAGATATCCTTGCAGTTTTCTTCCGTGGAAGACAATTGTGTCTATCCTGTTTTGGTTGTGTAATAAAGTATGAACAGGTTTACAGAGAAAACTTCATCAAACATCAGGGTTATTAGGGTAAAGTCTTCCTGAAAACCTTTTGACTCTTAGTAAGTATATCTTTATCCTGGAATGAAGGGACATTGTACAGCAATGAACAGATATTGGAGCAGAATGGGGAAGCAGGCAAAAAAAAAAAAAAAAAAAAATCCC
>VZUA01084911.1:11051-21136 GCA_013401035.1 Horornis vulcanius
CTATATTATGAACTCAAAGTGCTAGAAAGTGCTGAACTTTTTGATCTGCATAAAATTAGCATATTCAAACAATAGTAGAAATGAAGGCCAAACCTAGTTTGAAAATAAACTTCACCTTAAGATTTAGGAAGAAAAATATACATGTTCTTTAAATAGCTTTATTTATACTCCTTTAAGGCATAATAATACTCCCAGTATTCAGACAAGAGTGAACATGTAAATATTCCCTAAAACATAAAGAAAAAGTCAGTACACTAAAAAAAAACCAAAACCCAAACCTGAGAGGAAAGAAGGCAAAGCTGTTATCTTAATAAAATCAGGCATTGGCACAAAGCTTACTGGAGCTGGAGAGATTTTTCTGGTTATTTTTAGGGGTTCTGTATAAAACCTTTACTATTACATCTATATGCCAGTGTACATACAGCCAATGCTTCTCTGCTGGGCCTTCAAGTGAGTTGCTATTTCCATTTTCCAGCACTAAGGAATAAAAACAACAACCCACAAGATTTTAAATAGGGAATAAACATAGCAGGCAAGTTTCTTTGTCTTCTCCTTCAAGGTTTTTAAATGGAATTCTGGAACACTTTTTAATAAAGGCAGAATTTAATTTTTAAGTTCAAATCCTCAAAGCTATAAGAATAGCAGGAAAATTAATTTATACAATATTCAAAAGTGTTGACCAGAATGTTGATCTAAAGTAATTGAATCAACACTGGTATTGATATTTAAAATGCTTACAGTTTCTGGAAAAATGTCCTTCTGCTGGAAACCACTGCATCTTTGGAATTATAACATTCCCTAGGAATGCTTTGGTTTAGTCTGAACTTCCACTAGAAATCAGGCAGGGAATTTCAGTAACTTTGAGAAACCAGCTTTTTTGAGGCTTAGACAAAAGAATTTTGATTTGAAAGAAATGCAGTACAGGTGAAACAAACAGGAACATTTTTTTTTTGAGTGGGGATTTTTGGTGTTGTGGTTTTTGTTGTTTTGTTCTTTTCCCTTGAGTTCTTCTCACTCCTTCTTCCATGTTTAGCTTTGGCTCATTTAAGACTGGTTTTCCCCTAACCACTCAACAAAAGTGGAAAGTTTTTATGATGAATCCTTGTCATCCTGGATGGCAAATAAAAATCATTCTTCAAACATCTCTTGTATCTTGTTGCTGAACAGCTCTTGTTTCTACCTCCATCTTCTAAGATGATTTTGCCCTTTATCAATTCCCAAAATATAAAATTGCCTAAGCTTCAACACAGCTTGCTGTTTATGTTGAATAAACCAATTACAAGGTATTTCTTCCAATTTTTTCTTACTTGCTCTTCACCCCAAGATTTAGAAAGGTGCTACAGAAATTTATTTGTAACCCTTTGTTGAAAGCAAAACACTTCAACATATTCTGCATAAGGCATTTTTTTTAGGAAAAAAAATTGCAATGACTGTGCCGTTCTATTAAAGAATTGCAAAGAAATCTCCAAGTTAAAACATTAATTAAGGAAATGACAAAACTGCTCTGAGGGCAGTGGAAGGAGCATGAGAAACTCAAAATCTTTGAAGGGATTTCAGCAGGAAATGCTCTGGTGTGACACAGGCTACTCAATGGTCAAGGTTATGGCCTGAGTTCTAGAGAAAAACAAATTCATGGAATCCCTTCCTGCTTTTTTTCCCATGCCTGTTCCATGTCCTACAGACTTGTGATTCCTAGAAAGTTATTTCTAAGGATTTGGATGTGAGCCTCTTTGTGTTTTAATAACTCTCAAATTCCCAGGGCCCATTCATGATTATTTTTAATCATTGTAGCTGTGAGGATAGTCTTGCAGGTAAGACTGAAGCATAATTTGTAGGACTACACAGGCAGAAAAACTCAGAAAACTTTACTCAGTCCCAGTATTCAGTTAATCTTATTCTTTGTTAGTCTGACTCCTGTTTGAGCTATGTGGTGGTGACAAACACTTTTATTGTTGAAAGTTGAAGAGCATATGCTTGAATATTTACTCCTTTACTCAGGATTTCTCTATCAGCTCTACTTTTGGAGTTTAATCTTCCATTAATAAAAGTATAAAACATTTTTGTCCTTGAATGCTGAGAGACTGCCTCAGCTTTTATTAATCCGGATTTCTGGGAATCACAGAATGGTGTGGGTTGGACCTTGCAGATCATATAGTTCTAACCCCCTGCCATAGGGGCTTGGAACATAAGCCATACAGATTTAATTTGTCTCCTAATGGAATAATAAAAAGAAAGATGGATATAAATGGAAAAAAAGATAGACTCAAGCCAAATATATAGATGCTCTTTAGAGTAAGCCTGGTACATGGAGCAGAATAAACAGCTGAAATCCTACCTAAACTCATAATGTTAACCTGTGAAACAATAGGAAATGGCAGATAGGAAGTTTACTGCAGAGAGCAAAGTTGTGTTATTAATTATAAAAGCACATGAGGTAGGAGAGAACAGCAGTCCCAGCTGGGCACAGCTGCCCAGGGGGACAGAGCTGTGTCAGCCTTTTCACCAAGAGGGCTGTGTTGGTGTCACCTGTGGTGTAGCCCAGGAAATGTGAAGCTGCTGTGGCATGGAACTGGTCACAGCATTGTTTCAAAATATCAGTGTAGTCTTGACTTCTGCCAGACTTTGTCTGAGCTTGTCTTGGCCAGCCTGTTTTTGTTGGTTTTTTTTTTTTTNAGATATAACCACAATTGTCCAGTTCCTGCTATTATTCTATAGTGACAAAAGATGATGACCTGCCTAGTTTTGCCTTTTGCCTAGCTTTGTAAAGATGTGGAGCATAACACTAAACATTATGAATCTTCTTTAAACTAATGCAAACTAATCACAAGCAGTTATTCTGTGGGGAGTGAGCTATTTATTGGCAGAAACCTCAAAAGCACAGCTACATGAGGACACCAGAGCTAAAACAGAGCTAACACATGGTCAGGTCCTGTCAGCAAAGGAATGCAGCCTTGTGAGCTGTTATAAACCAGTTATAGGAGTTGTAAAGGGAGCAGAAAGCATTCTCAGATGTGAAACACAAATATGAACTAAAATCAGTTGTAGTACAATGAACATAGAGCAAGGTGCAGAGCATGTAGAACATACAGAGACTTGCTTGTCAAAATCAATAGGGAAATTTGAAAAGGAACAAAAAGCCAACCTGACTTTGAAAATAACAAATTAGTGATCTAGGCGTACTTTACCCAGCCATAAATGACATTAGTTTAGTGGGGTATTTTTTTATTTTTCAAGTACTGTATCACAAAACTAATAATTACCAGCACCTGCTACCATTTAAGATATGAAAAATATTAATGTATTTGGATACCTTTATAAAACTAAGACTTGAACTGAGCGCTATGGAGGAGTTGGCTTGAGATAAATTTAGTTTTGGAGTTTATAGGATTACAAATTGGCTTGAAAAACAGATTCTGAGCTGAGGTAAAGGTGTTCCATGGGAAGTTAGATAATTGCTCACTCATATAAACTTTTGCATCACATGAGAGGAGTGGATTATGTGAAAGCAGGCAAAGTAGGAGCCTTTGGACTTGGACTCTGTCTGGGTGTCCTCTGCTCTGTGGCAATTGATCGTATTATCTAATCTCTTCTCTCTCCTACTTTCCCAGTCTACAATTCCTTTCCAGAACTGTTTTTCTCCCACTTGCCTCCCTTACTTTCTCTCTCACATGCTTTTAGCATAAATGTCCCCCTTTTTTCCCTCCCACTTCTCTTTGTTTGGCTCATTCCTTGCTTACTAACCTATTTTTTTTCTGCCAAAGAAACAAGAATAACTCCTTGATCAGTCTGCTTTGTGTTTATATTTTTTCCTCTATGTTTTATCTGTTTTGGCTGCTCAGGCTCCATGCTCTTTGCTGTAAGGGGGTAATCTCTTACAATGTTTACAATACTGAGTCCTCACTCTGGGCCAGCCCTGACATATGAGTTTTATGGTTACACTTGGTTACTATGGTTACTTTAAAAATAATTAGTAATTTCTTAAGGGTATATATAAGTACTGAGAGCTTAAGTGTCAGTTTTGACTCTGAAGAAATAATTTGAATAAATGAATATTCTTTAGAATTTGAGTTGACGTAGTGAATTGATGACTAACAGTCTGTGCCTTGATAATAAATGCTGTGGTTTTGAGAAAGTAATGTTAGATGCCTAATTTGGAAGTAGGAACCTTGATTATAGGAAGTCAAATGTTCTTTGGAAAACAGCTTTTGGGAGTTTTAATGTGCCCAAAATTGAATGTGATCAAAATTCTCTCTCTCTGCAATGTCCTGGCCTACAAAACTGAATCACCTTCAACTCCTGCTAACTTAAATATAACAATCACAGTAGAGTGTGATTTATTTACCCACTTTCCCCAATTCCCTTTTCAGGAATTCAGAATTCTTTCTTTCTTCACTGATCTGTACCTTTTCCACTGGTATTCAGTTGCTGTTTCTTTACTTGCAGAGCTGTGCATATTTCAAACAAGTTGAAGGAATTTGCTCTGTGTACCTTGTCTGTTTTGGTACTCACTGCAGGGATGCCAGCAATCCATGGTGACCAGGGTGGTCCCCTCTTGTTTCTAGGCTGCCCTGGACCACAACAGAGCCTTTGAGAAGGAGGGGACAGTGATATTTCCTGCTCAGGGCGAGGTCGGGCACAGCAGCACCGTGCTGAAGGATTCCTACAAGAATGCTCATTTTGTGGCAGAACTCAGGTGCTCCTGCTGGAGCTCTGCTGTTTATTTCTTACTGTGAGAGCAGGTCCTAATGGATCCTGTCTCTAGCAGGTGGTTCTGCAGTGTAAATGGATCACAGTTGTGTTTGGATGTTGCAGGAAATTGGAGAGCTGGGAAACAGGATTGACTCAACTGGTGTGTGATCTGAGAAGATCACAGCAATAGGTGATAGAGGCCACAGGGGCTTTATTTGACACCTCTTGGAACTGGCTCTGCCCTGGGTGCCTGTATCAGCCACATGCAAGTACCCCAGAACATCAAAGCATAGTTACTTGTATCAATATTGATGGATCTGCCAATTTCGGTTTGAAATTCTGCTTTATTCACCCTTTTCTATGTAATTTATTCCATGGGGGAATCTTGTCACAATCACAGAAAGCAGCTCCTGTGTGCCTTTCTGCTCTCCCAGTGGGAGATGAAGTGATTAATGGAGCAAAGACATGAAGCCCGAGTGCATGAGTTAAACTAATGGGAGCTCAGCTGTTGCACCACCAGTAAATGGGAAAAGAAACTTTTCATCTTTCTGACGCTGAAGAGTCCTGCTTCATCATCCCCTTTTCTCTGCTTGTTTTCATTGCAAAAGTCTCATTATCAGAAGTAGGAACTGACATCTGCTGAAGAGAGTTCTTATGGATGACTGTTTTCCTGTTAACAGGAGCAAAAACTTCATGGGGAAAAGAAAGGAGGGAGACTATATTAAGACAGTTTTCCCTGGACTTGAAGGGGGAAAACTAAAAATACAAATTACAAGGTTTCTTTTTCCTTTACTGGAGGATAAATACATGTAAAAAGCCTGGTAGTTCCAACTCTATGCAAAGGAAAGTCAGATCTGCTTACATTCCATGAATCATCTCATTTTTCCCTGAGTATCCATCTTCAGACTTGAAGACAGAACGGAAGGGTAAGTGGGACAAGCAGCTGGAAGGACAGACAGATTTAGCAGAAAAGAAGATGAAAGGTGTGGAGATGTGTGGGAAGAGGTGACAGCAGAAATGAGTGACAGCAGAAAGGTGTGTGCTGCGGTGACGTGTGGTCAGCTCCTCCATAAAGCTGAGGGGGGATTACATGAGAATGCCAATAACTGCAAGGGGGGCCTTTTAGGAAAGCAATCTCTCAAAGCTTAGACAGCCATTACAATAATACTATATAATATTGAGATGACCTCAGTAATGGGATCAGAAATACCAACTTTGGGTACACACAGTGCCCTGAGCTTAGCTGATTTCACAGGTGATTAATGAGAAGTTCAGTGGGAGAGTGAAATTCACAGATAATTGGAGGGAGCCTTTGGGGGAGTGAAATCCTACAATACCAACAGAACTTGGGTGACCTTGTCAAAGTGGGGTAGAAAGCTTGGATGACCTAGGTAATGGGGTCAGGAACAGCAAACGTGGGCATAGGTATAGCAAAGTTGGAACCAATGGGAAAAGTGTGCAGAAGTGGAAAGAAAGGCAAATGCAAATAAATGGGGGAAGAATGAGCATGGAAAAAAGGGAGAGCAGGGAGATGAAAAGGGCTGGTTAAGCACAGCAGGCTGCTGGTCAGGCTTGCTTAGTCTTTAGGCTCTGTTGCTGTTTTCTGTGGGAATGGGCTGTCTTTGTGTGCATGCAGGCACCTGATCTGATGCCTTGGGAAGGCTGACCTGGAGCAGAGACTGGACAGAGCTAGAGAATAAAATGGATATTTATTGAAAGGCCTTTAAGGATGCACCCTGGGCAGCACAAGAGCCTGGCCAGGCCTGCACCCAAAATGGACTTAAAATGGTCACAAAATGGCTGACCAGCCATGAGGTCTCACACTTTTATATGTTTTGGTCCATTTGCATATTGGGGTTTAATTGTCCAATTACAACTTGAGATTATGAAGTCCTATCCTTGTGTTCTCTCTTCAGCCCACCTTTGTTTATGCTTTTGGGCTGAAACCTGTACCCATTGTCCTTGGTCTTCAGCAGGAAAAGGATTTGTCTGCCTGCTCTGTGAAGAGAGCTTACTAGCGCTTAATATGAGGCTCAGGACTACATGCCTAGGCAGCACAGAATCTGAAAACCATGAAAGCTAAAGCTTAAGGTATCAAACTGACCCTGTGCCCCTGGTGTTCATGGCCCTGGCACAGGCCTGACCCACAAAGGGGCTGCAGGAGCCCTCTGTATGTGCCTGGGCTGGGAGCAGCCCTGGGTGGGAGCACACCCAGCCTGGGAGGGCACCTCCCCTGCATCCCCCTCCAGCTTCACCTTCCCTTTGCACTGGGGAAAACGTCCCACAGTGTGCAGAGAGGACAGGATTTAATGTGAATAACCATCCACAATTCAGAAGCTAATTTTAGGTAAATTTCCTGTCTCCTTGGACAGTGTGCTGTATGCATCAGTAGTGATTGCCATGGCATGTTACAGAAATAGCTCCCCTCCCTCCCCTCCAGGAACTGAAATTCTTGCAGCTGGGTGCACAGTTGTGACAAACCAGCCTCACTGAGCTCCTCAGGGCACACGGCCACAGGCCTGCTCATCTCTCACTGTGCCTGTCTGCACCACGAGTCAGGAGGAGCTGCAAAGGGCTCCTGCCACAGCCAGATTGCCTCTGGAGCTCCTCTCTCAGCACTGTGCTTTGGGCACGGGGCTGTGCTGTCCCCAGACAGGCTCTGACAGAAGCATCTGGGTGTGCTGCAGGTGAGAGGAGCCCATGAATCAATTAGCAGTGTCCACAAGTGAGCTGGGGAGACAGGTGAGTGTGCTGTGGTGAGAAATTCATGGGCAGGGAGAGGAGCTCTCCTCAACAGGAGACAGATACTGGGGGTTGGAAAAATGCAGGAGTTTAGGAGAGGATGCCACACAAACCCAGCAGAAACAGGGTATGTAGATTTGGAAGGCATGTGAATCAGAGCAGTGAAAGCTTGGCAATGTCAAAGATTTTATCTTGTAAGTCTATGTGCCCGAAGCAACAAAAATCTCATCCTCTGCATGGTTAGAATCTTCCAAGCTTTTTCTAAAAACGTCTAAAACTTTTTCAAAATGCACACGCAAAGTACACTAAACCTCAGACCTAAGACTACTGTACTAATTGCATTTCCTCACCCTATTTCCCTTAATTTACCTGAGGATGTTACATGAAGTGTCTGTTACTGAAATATGAAGAACTGGAGGCTTGCCTGAAGTGCCCCAGCATCTTCACTGGTGGAATGAGAGTCTCTGGTTTCTTGCGTAGTCTGGGGGTTCAACAGGTTCAAGATCTCTTCTTGACTTATTTTGAGACTTGAAACCTGTGGGTGTGTTACTGGCTAAAGCCTTTTGACTATGAACTAGAAGATGATGTGAAACAAGGTTAATGCTTGCTAGTTTTATTTGAGGTTTTGGGTGAATATGAACCATAAAGGCATTATTACCATATATCTAATAAGATGTGCTTTTTTCGTAGTAATATTAGTTCACTACTAAAGTAATAAATTTCTTTAAGTCATTAGCAGATAGTTTTAAAACATGTTTATGTTAATTTATTAGTACCCAGAAGAGTGGCTTGTTACCTTTGCTAGGATTACTCCATCTTTGCTAAAAGGTATGGAATCATCCCTTTAGCTCATTCAGTGATAGAGTGCAACTTGTTTAATGCACAGAAGATGTGGTGACATGCAGTCTTCCTAATCATGATGTCGGTAACATAAGAGTGGCACTATAAATAAAAATGACAGTCCACTTAGATTCCTTGCATGGCTTGTCAGTTCTAATTCTCACCCGTGTTTCTAAGTATTCTCAAATATGTCAGGATCACAACATGCTTTGAATAACTAAAAGTATCATTTAAAATCTATCAGAATCTAATGGGGATCAGCACTCCAGTCCTACTGCATCTTGTGCCTTAAAGATCAGCTGTGCAGAAAAACTGCTACCCATGGACCTGTATTTTTTCCTCATTGATTTGTACACATAGTGTTGATATAGAAATATTTAAAACCTATCAGTAGAGTGTGTCCATCCATGTTTTACTGACTTCATAAATACTAGTGTGGCTGCAGCCCAGCTGAAAGCTAGGACGTTTTCTGCCCTGTCCTTGAGTTTTGACCACATTATTATCATTAGTATCATTTATAAGATATTTTGGTGTTAAAGGCCTATAAAGACAGTCATTGTTATCTAGGCTAATCCATGAAGCAACATAAGTCATAGACTTCACCTTTAGCTGGTCTAGGGGATAAACTGGAACATATTTTTCAGAAAGAAACCCAGACTTGATTTCTGAAGTCTGAATAATGGAGTTGCCAGTGCACCCCTTGCTAAGGTGTTTCAGCAGCTGTTGTTTTCTCAGGGGTGAAGTGTGACCTTCTGGTCATTAATTTTGCTGATGCTCCATGTCTGAGCATGCTGCTGACTGTTGCAATGATGCTGAATATTGTCTGCTAGATTAAATAAACCTTTTCAGTAAGAAAACTCGCTGTTTTGCTACTATCAATCTATAAAAGCTTTTATCAGCTCTTACAAAGCTTTCCTGCTCTTTTTCCTTCACTCCTAGTAAAGTCAGAAATGAGAATGAATTAGGTATATTTCACTTGAATCAGTGTTTTCATTTGACTTTGTAAAATCGTTCAAAAATTGTCTTTAGACAGAGACTTATGCTTTAAGTAAAGCAGGGCCTTTTAGTGAAAGGTGAAATAGTGAAAAGGTGCTGATGTATAAGCTTTTCCTTTTTTTTGTCCTCACTGCAAAATCCTGTTTTGAGGTAAAATATCAAGGGAGAACAGATTTTTTAAAATGTTCATATTTAATAATCTCCTTTCTTCTTAAACTTTCTCTCTTTTTAACTTCTAGAGACAGCTTATTAAGGTTTACTGTAATTTTAATACTGAGCTTTAAAGTTATAAAGTTTATCCCATTAAAATTAACTCTGTGACATACTTGAAGCATTCCTAATGGCAAAAATGGCCTCTCTACAGTGTGTGATGATAGGCTGCATGATGACTTCAGGGGGGAACTGACAACTCTGTGCTCTAAAATATAATTATATTAATAGCATTTAAAAAGATTTGCTTTCAATCCNGGTAAAAGTATGTAAAAATCACATTTTTCTCTATTTAGAGATAATTATGAACAGACTTTTGTAACTCTCTCACCGTGTAATTGCCACTTGAAGCTTTCCCTCACTCTCCTGAGGGATTTGTTCCCTTTATACCCAGACATAGACACTAACATTTACTGCTATATATTTTTATTTCAAATGTACAATAGTAGCTTGCAAAGGAAATTGATCTTTCATAATATTCTGTCTCAATTTGATTCAAAGAAATCGATGATGAGGCCTTTTAAATGTGCCAGAGCAGCACTGGGTGACTGTGAAGTATCCTTCAGCTAAAATGAAAATCATTACAAAGTGAAGGAAAAAATGATTGT
>VZUA01084922.1:16289-28799 GCA_013401035.1 Horornis vulcanius
TGGAATTTCTTGCTTCATTAAGGCATTTAATTAAGGATTTTCTTGATTCCTTAAAGAATTTCTCGACTCTCTAAGACATTTCCCACTTAATTACAGAATTTCTTGACCAATTAACCATTTCTTGTGCCATTAAACCATTTTCCCTTTTTTTTTTTCTTTCTCTTTTTATAATCTGCTACTAATTTTTGGCATGTTGAACATACCTCTGGAACAAAGTATTGTTTTACCACTTCTATCACCAGGCCTGGTTTATATATGTAAACAAAACAATTTATGCTTAGAATATACACAGACATGGTGTCACTGGTTTCTCCTTCCCTTCAAGGCTGACTTACAGGGCCTGAGGCTTAGGTTACTGCTCTGTGGACAGACACTTGTGTCAGTGTGGGGTATTTGTGTCAGAGGGAACAATGGGACATTATCATCACAGTAAATGTGAGCCAGAATAAAGGAATCTGAACAACTAAAACCAGTAATTAAAATGTCTTCCCTTCTTGTATGTGGCAGTCATGATTTAACATCCAGGACAGAAACAAGCATGACTGTAATAGCAAAGGAGAGGTCAAGCATTACACAAAATCATTTCCTGAGGTCACCAGTTTTGTAACACACACGCATCACATTCACTCTGCAGTCAGTGCAGTCAGTATCTGCTCCTTTTTTTTTTTTAATTACCTTTTATCATTTATTTGGTATAAGATCTTGAACAAGAAATTTGGACAGAGGAAGGAGGATGTGAAGAAAGCAAAGGCTGGTGCACATTAAATGTTGAATTAGCTCAAGGAAGCAGCATAAGAAATGTTTGGGAAGTGCTTAAGAAAGCACTGCAAGAGGAAGGAGGAGTGAAGAGTCTGGAGATGTCTTCTGTGTGAGGAATCCATGACTTTGAACATTACTCTGGGTCATCTCCCTTTTCTATACTAAAAGAGTTTCTTTTAATCACAAACACATTGCATAAATGACATTGACCTTGCTACAAACCCTAGAAAGGGAAAAATTTAGTCATATTGCTGTATTTTTTTTTCCTGAGGTGACAATATCTCAAATGACAATCACTCTCCTTTGCAATAATTTTTCTTGGGTAAATAGCCCACTCTGGTCTATTCCTTTTACTCTTAAAAAGCTGAAGATAGATTCCATATCAAATTAGTAAAGTTTCTATTTGTCATGAAGAGTTTAGATGATAAATGCAACAAGGAAATAACATACAAATTATTACCTAAATCTTATATTTCCTGCCAAAACATGGTAACCTATAANGTGTAGGGGTCTTTGTTATAGAACACTGACATTTACTCGTCAAAAAGCTGAGGGAAAGAGTAAAAAACACACCCAAAAATGGGCCAAAAAGATTATCTGGGACCTCTCATTCAGGAGTCTTTTCATATCAATTGCATTCTCACTGTCCCCTTACTGAGAGAGCAAAGTGATGGGATATTTCACCTTTCCAGATGACCAGACCACTTTGCTTTCAAGAATGTCTGAGTGAGAATACATTGCAGCTGGTAGCACTATTGAGAACAGTTGGATAATCCTTCAGTCTCAAGCACTGACAGAGCAGCTTCAAAGCATTCCCTGTCCATCTCTCATCCTGGCGTGCCGGGCTGTGCCGTAGGCGATGTGACAGCTCAACATATGCGGCGTAGGTGAGAACGTATGGAGGTGGTCAGAGCTGGATTCAGTCTCAGGGAACTGCTGTGTGGGTTTGTGTGCACTCACACAGGTATTTCTAAGGTGTGGGGGGAGTGAAAACGTGAGAAAGGTCCATTTGTTTTCACATTTATAGGTATTATAAGGAAAGATACAGGGTTCGAACTCGTTTTGTTAAATCTCTGGTTGCGCATGGACTATTTTTGTTTTGTTTCTAACACTAATTTATATAGCTGACATTCATAGGATTTCCAAATTTCCAAACAATGATTTCATTTTTCAGATTAGTTTCTTGCTTGGGCAGAGCAGTTGGACCAGATGACCTCCAGACACCCCTTCCAACCTCTGCAATTCAGTGATTCTGGGACCAAAGTGGCAGTGAGCTGTAAGGTACACTCTGGCTGTAATATTTAGGTTTGTGTGAGTAGCCGTTGGAGTTTGAATGAATGCAACACATTGAATCTCCTCCAGTTCTGAACACCCATTGGGGAGGAGGAAGTAAGGGCATGGACAAATTCACCTCTCCAGTGTGCCATTTCTTCCAATCTTCTCATGTTTAGAAATGCAAATAATATGATCACATCCTACCAGAGCAAGATGAAACTCCTTAGAGATTTTGTATAAGACAAACTCTTTATAGGATTACTATTGCAATGATGGCAATACAGCGATGGTGACACATCTAGAACAGTAAGTAATGCATCTAAAAAAAAGACATGCTATCTGTTACCACAGAAACCACTTCAAATTGTTCTCAGTATATACTATTTACAAGGCTGACTTTGTGATCTAAAGACAGAGCTCTTTTAGATCTCAATGAATCAGATTAACTCTACTAAAACTCATGAACTTCTTACAGAAGCTTGCACAGATGAAAAGGAGACTAGTGTTTGGCATCTCACTCTGCATCTCATAATCCGCTTTGCATAATTCTGGTGATTTCAGGAATGATACCACTTCTGAGAGACAAGAGGAAAAATGTAAATAAAAAAAGTTAATTCTGACTTTCATATAAATGACAACATTGTTTGCACAAAAATCCCCCAAAACAAGCAAAACCCGCCCCCAGTAATTCCTATGCTTCCTGCTATTTCTTCCTTTGCAAGGCATCATGTGTGATTTTTCTATCAGCAGTTGGTAAAAATGAAGTGATTGTGGTAACCCTAGTGCACATTAGGTCATTCCTAACACGCCGTCTGGAGTGCAACAAAACAATGAAATTAATGGGTGAATTCATGGAATTCACTCACTAGTGTTTCTGCTCAAACAGGTGACACAGACACAACTTCACATCTTAAAATGAAGCATAGCCTAGAGGAGAGCAGGTGTGTGGTGCCAGGAGTATGGAGTATTCACAGCAAATTTTACAATGTGCTGCTTTTAACTGTGAATCCCACTGAAGGAGCAGCACCAGAAGTTTCCAGTGACAATAAAAAAAAGGAAGAGTACTGTCAATTATTTGTCCAATGAGATAAAATTCTTCAATCCTTTCGTTATTACCTCTAGATAAAGAGGGGAAAAGAGCTATTTTTTTGTCATCTTTTTATCACTGAGACCAAATTTTAAAGTGACAGTGGTTTTCCAATTTTTTTAGTTTCCTTTTTCTCTAATAAAAGAGGGAAAAAGAAACCCAAACAAAAAAGAAAGTTATTCCCTCCACTCCCATGTCTCCAGAGGAAAAATACCAAAAAGAAGTAGAAAAAAGTATAAAGAATTTCAATTATACAACTGTTTGACATAACAAGCTTCTTTTGTGGACTATTCATGAAGAGAATAATAAGTCAAATTTGTTATTACAAATGATTCATGCACTCAATCTTTTATCTCACAATATCATAACCAGCAAGACCTCTGGTAATGCAGTTATGCTCCTTTATAATGCTTATTAAGCTAGCTAATTTGTACAGTTAGAAGCTTGTTAGAAATGCTCACAAACATCAGGTTTGAAAAAACATGGAAGAGTTAAGACTAGATTAGGAGTTGTCTCATCAGATTAGACTGCTCAAACAGTGAAGGAAAAAGATTGGAACGAAAATAAAAATCTTCGTGCAGATTGAATGAAATTAGGGCTAACCAGACAAAACAGGAAGCAAGGGAACCTTCCAAACTATGCATTGGTGCTAACTCCTCCAGCCTGTGGCCAGCACTCGTGGCTGGGAACACCTTTGTCATCTGCCTGGGAAACACCTCTGCCTGGGAAAGGTCTCTGGCTGCAAATCTTGGATGCTGATTGAGTGTTCAGGGCGTCATCCCTGGGCTTTGCTGTCTCCATACACTTCTCTAAGTGTCTGGTTTTGGTGTGTCCCCCACTCACCACAAATAGATGTGAGTGCTCTGAATGCTGCACATGCTTCTTGACAGCCACCAAGGAATGAGAGGGCAGGAGCTTGGCAGTGACCCCAGGAGGCAAATCCTGCTCCCTGTGAGGATAAAATGGACAAAGAGGTGCCACGAGGGTGTGGGGAGCTCTGGGAATATCAGCTCAAGCCCCACTAATAAGTTTGACCATTAGTCCTGCAAAATAAATGACACAGTAACTGTGGACAAGCACTGAGCAGATACCTTGACTCTAGAATTTGTGATCAAATAAAATGGAGTCAGAATGATCCAGGAAATTGTCTGCTGGCTTCAGAAAGTATATGAAAGGTAACAAGTGTGATTTTACCTTATTTCTTTTCCCTCTTTTCCCCGAGCACAAAGTACAAAACCTAAGTATGTAGATTCAAATCATTTGAGAATTTATCTCTGCCACTTGGTGAGTAGAGAAATCTGTTACCACGCTGGAAATCTCTGCTCCAGTTCCTGCTCCTCCAAACTTGTTTACACAACTGTTTGAAAAAGACTCTGGAACAAAACACATCTCAGACAAGCCCCTGACAGCACAAGTGTTAGGTTTGACTGTGCTTCAGATCAGTCTCAGGAGATGTGGTCTGGGTCTATCCCATCCCACCCAGACAGTGGGACCAGCAGGCCACTGACTCTTCCCCAGCTGCCTTCTGGGTGGGAACAGAAGTTTCCTCTGGGATCTTATTGCTGTTCCAGCTCTGTGGATTGAACAGTTTATTGTAGGTTATACCAGCGTCTTGCAATTCTTGCCTACAGCAGAAAAACTCCAGGAGTCCCCCTTGGGAAAGTGTGTTTTACAAGACTTGGTCTATTTGTCTTTGCTGACGTTATTGACTATATTATCTTCCACCCATATGATCACTAATTTATTTCTCTCTCTCAACCAGCCATTTATCTTTCATCTTTTTTTTTTGTCTCAATGAGCCACAAGTTGAAATGGAATTTTCTGTGCACAGCAGGACTATAGAGAAGCAGACAGCCAGCTGTGGGTGGGGTTGAGATCTGTAGAAATGTTTCTTCCTGATATCTTCAGTTCATCATGGAAGCTGTAGCTGTATTTTTTCATTATTTATTATAATAAAAGTTCTTCTCTTATAATCCACTTTCTACAGAACAAAATATTATAGACATTGAAAAATTATCTCAAATATGTTCTTTCACAGCTTAAATGGAATTGCCTTAACATTTAAAAAAATGGCTATATTTAGATTTTGGACAAATGAACAAAATAATAAAGATGACTGGTTTTCATTCCACACATTCAGTAAATTGAGCTTATATGATAACTTTCATAGGATAAATGTTAGTTTAAATTATCTGCATTTGACCTTTAAGCTAGTATTAAAATGCTAAACCAATTTATGCTGTTAAAATGCATTGAACAAATTATATGACAATAACTCTTATACAATGTGAAGCAATTTTGATGATCTTTAAAGATAGTGGATGGTATTTATGATAACAGCTCTAAGCGCCTTTATATCACAGCTGTGGTGAGGCTTAATGTGGCAGGAACTGTCAGACTGGATCAATACATGCTTTTCAGGCTTCTTTTGGTGCCATAATCCAGCCCCTGCAAGAAGTGACCTCATGAGCTGCCTAAGCTCTTGTTGTTCTTGTTCTGTTTTGTTAATTGAAGAATATCGAGGCTTATGAAAATGACAAAGCTGAGCAAAAGCTAATTATGAAAGAAAAACAATAAACTAGGGGTGAGACTAGGTCAGCTTTCAGTGGGAGTCCAGTCTGCTATATTTTCTCTGCCATCTGTCTGCTGGTGTTTGAGAGAACAAACTAACATTTCTCGCATACTAAATTAGTGACCAAAACCGATCAAGTATGTTAGTTTTTCCCAGAGAAACCTTTGTTGTTCTTAAAAGAAAGCCGTCCATTCCCTAAGAGGAAGCTGTAGGTGAGTAGGAACAAGCTGCAGACAGATAAACTGCTTGTCTTTTCCATTTATTTCTCTCTCCCTTTACCTGTGCCCCCCTGCAGCCCCCAGCTCTGCGAGTGCCTCTCGCAGCCGGGCGCCGGGGCTGTGGGATGGGGCCCTTTAGCCACACAAAGGCAGTAGCACCTTGACTTATTCAATCTAACTAGGGCTGCAAGGAGAAAAAAAAAAAAAAAAAAAGCTTTTACCATGAAGGAGGAAACATCCTTGGCAATGAAAGTGAACAGTGTTAGAAACCTCAAGGGAAAACATAACCTAACTGTTGAAATGAATTTTTACTTTAATTTAAAAGCCTTTTGTACAGAAGTGCAAGGGCAGACAGCTTAGTGTGTTCATCTGCTCAGGATGCAGTTGACTGTAAGCAAAAATATGACAGATTCTGAAACTGGTGTGTAAGACATTGTCTAATACCTGGGCAGAGTCACCAAGTAACAGCTGCAAATAATTGCCTGCCCCTTTTCTTAAATATTTTAGTAATATACAATAGATTATTAACCATAAAAAACCCCTCTCACTGGGATCCCAGTCTTTGAGCAAGATCTAATACTCCAGCAGGAATTCTGTCCTTCTCTGAGTCTCAAGTTTAATTATCAGATAAATTTCTCTGTCTTTGAAAAAGTTCTGCTACACCAAAGCCAGATGTATTTCTTATTGGCTAATAGTTTCCTATGCCTTTCATAGAAAATGTTGTGCTGTGTCCAGCTGTACATCATACATTTGATATGCAGACACAAAATTAAAATATAAATGGACTATGTAAGTGACATGTGGTTGATATTGATGTTAGAAAAACCTAGAAATAAGATTAAAAATCTAACCTAAACATGTAAAAAGTGTCTTATAGTTTTCTAGAGGATGATTTCACACTGGAGAAGTTTAGGTGTATGTTTTTAAATGCAGGGTATTAATATATTCAAGCAATCCATATGAGATCACACAAACATATTCCAGAGCCATCTTTTCTGCATCTGAAGTACTTGAATATACTGTCTCTATCGACATATGAGCACAGCTTTCTTTTTCTTATCCTTAAAGTGGGCAAATGGAGTTTATTCTTTTCCTTAAACATTAAAAAAAATAAAATAAAATAAAAATCACAGTACAGAAGTGGAGTCCCAACAGGCAAATTTAACTGAAGATCTCCCAGTATCATGCAGATGGACAGGGTAGTGTGTTCCTACTTCATGTTATGAGCAAAATAATCTACTATTGACATATCATTACCAAAAGCTGCTTAAATCATGTTGCTCTACAAAGACAATCAGAAAGAGATCTTAGAAACAGATAGAATAAGGTACTGGGTCCTGTCTAAGAACTTAGACAGAAATCTTTGTGTCCCTTAAGGACCAAGCAAAGAAAACTGATCCACAGGGGATATTTGTTCAGAAAGACTTAAAATAGATGTCTGGGTACAATTAAAACTCAGAACTGAGGAGCAAAAGTTGTGGTTTAAAATTAGTTTCCTTTTTTTTTTTTTGTTTGGGGTTTTTTTGTTTGTTTGTTTTGGTTTTTGTTTTTTGTTGGTTTTTTTGGTTTGTTTTTTTTGTTTTGTTTTGTTTTGTTTTGTTTTTTGGGTTTTTTTTTGTTTGTTTGTTTTTGTTTTTGTTTTTGTTTTTTTCTGGGTTTTTTGTTTGTTTGTTTGTTTGTTTTGTTTTTGTTTTTTTGTTTTTTTCCAAAGCACTCCTGGATTTTGCAAGGGATTTCTGCAAACTAAAGCAGCCATGGAGAGACGTTTGGGAATTTTTCCTGGGTGCAGTCCCTCTGCGTGCTGGATACACTCATCTGCACCAGCTCTGGGCCTGATGACTTCAGAGCCCCACGAAAGAGAAAGGTGAGGAAACACTGAAGAAAATACAATGTCAAACAATAGGGTAGAAGGATAAAGCACAGACAGCAAAGCTACCAAACCCACCCAGGGAGAACTCCTGCTGCCACAGTGCTGTCCTTTGTTTGGCATTCCCAGCCCCTCTTCTTGCAGGGTGTCACGGGGCATCCTCAGCATCCCCCAGCCCAGGTTTGCAGATGCATGCAGCCCATGCAGGAATGCAGTCCCTACAGGCATGAAATCCATCCAGGAATTCAGTCCATCTCTGCAGCTCTCTAGGACCAGCTGCAGAGGAAAACCTGGCCTTGTTGTTGTCTCAAGTGTGTGTTACAAGTCCGAATATCTCCAGGAGAGAGAAGCAGTGCCCATGACACCGCTCTGCCTGAGCCCTTCCTGACTGTGACCTCGCTGCCTTCCCCTGGGATGGATCTGCCAGTCCATCCCAGCCTGGACTGAAGCTGGGGCTCCCCAAAATCTGCTTTCCCCCAGCCTTGCAGTGGTCAGCCAGCCCCAGCTTCTGCATGTTCCAGGGCTGAATCCTTCCTCACAGGTAGCTTTGTAGCTGCACCTTGTGATGAAGAATTCACTGGGGTTGGGGGCAAATTTGCTCCATCCCATCTGTGCTGGAGCAGTCCACCCACAGCAGCATGGAGAATGAGGGTGGGCTTGTTTGGGTTTTGTGGGTTTTATATATTCTCTCCTTTAAACCAGCTGGGGGAAATGAAAAGGCTGAGTTTGCTGCAGCACTGTCTTTGTTCCCCTGTCTCCTCTTCCCCATCCCCATGGGGCTCCTTGCTGGGGCTTGGGACATGTGCCTGTGGAGTCCCCATCAGGCACAGGCAATCCTGTCTAGGAATTTTGGCCATGGCTAATTCACAATTTTAGTCAAACTCCCACTGCTTGTCTGCATCTCAGCCTGGTAGGTTAAGAGCAGGCTCAGGCTTAAGTTTCCATCTGCTGCCCCTCCACTGCAATCTGTCTGGGGGAGCCATCTTCCAGATGCTTGAGGAAACCATCGCCCTTTTTCAAATGGATTAACATTTATTATGAATAATGCTGATTATTAGTAGGTTTGGAAGAGTCCAGTCATTAATTGAGTACTTTTTTCCCTAGACTTTGCTCAAATTCAGAGCTCTTCCAAATAGCTTACATTAACAGTGGTGTTTGTTTCCCACTATTCATGGGTTGAAGAGAAATTACTTCCAATCTAAACACATTTTTAATCTAAAAGCGAATACTTCTGCATGAATCCAAAACTGGTCACATCTTTTTACAACATGACAGGAACTGAACCCAGACAGGATTTTTTTTTTCTGTGCTTATTAAAAAAACCTTTGAAGCTGGTGGTGACCCCTGAGAAGGTTTATAGAGAATAGCTGTGCTTAAGGAAATCACATTAGTGTCTGAAAAAGAGACACATTTTAATTTCACTCCCTTTATCTTTGAGGAAAGAAAGTGGTGGGCAAAAACTGACAACATGAGACAATGGAAGTGCTTTAAACTGCTAAGTCAAAGCTCTTTTTTTTAAATGCAACAAATAGCCAAATGCATCAATTAAGGAAGCTCCAGGAAGGAGCAGAAAAGAGCATTAAGCAGAGAACACCAGGAGGGAGAAAGCAACATGTTAAGGCATCTAAGGAACTGCAGAGGAAAAGAAGTGTCAAATGAAATATTCTTAGTGATGTGAAACATACAGTCACCCGACATTGCTTTGCATTATAAAAACAAGAAGATGGCCAAAAAGGAATTTAAGATCATGTAAAATGGAATGGAATGTATAAAGAACAGGAATTCCTGAAGCATGAAAAAGCAGCTTGCCAAAAGAAGCTCAGTGCACATAGTTATGTCGAGTACACGGAGTTGTTGGGGTCTTTCTCCTGGGTGCACACTCTCACACCAAAACTTAAAGCCTGTGCTCCACACCCAATCCTGGATCCTGATTTTGTGCCCTGCAATCAACAGGCCCACTCCAACCTGCAGTGCTGAGATCAGACCTTGGAGCTCTTCTGCACCCCGGGGGTTCTTTACCCAGGGGTGCCAGAGCGACCCAGCCCAACCAAACCAACACTGCACATTTCTGATCCCACTGCCTGGACATAAATGTGATCCCACTGCAGAGTGTCCAGCAGCCTCATACTGGGTACACAGACCAGGACAAAGGACAGACATCTTGGTATTTTACAGCTCTGTGTTATTTCCTTAGCACAGAGCTGTTAGAAATGTACCATATGGGGACCTTCTGGAACCCATTTCCTCATGATGGACATACTGCTTGACCAATCAACTGTTTGCATAAGAATATGCATTTTTAGTTATATGTATAGGTGCAATGCTATATTGATTTATGAAGGTGTAATATATACTCAAAAAAGCACTGGAAATTACATGTAATGGTACAGGTGTATATTCTTAGTTTCACTCCAACATTCTGGACTTTGGACTATGTCCTATAATAAAATCACTGCAGTGTTTATTAAAATGAATTGTATTTTCTAGTGTGTTGTTTTAAATAGATTTTTGTGATTTAAAGCAGGATTTTTTTCTCTTTAGACCTCAAAAATGATATATAGTATGGTCAAGTATTTTAATAAAATCAGAGTAATTTTTACTTGTTTTTTGAAGCTACACTCCATGCACACAGAGGAGGTGCAGCAAGCAGCTCCCCTAGTCTGTATGTACTGCATTATTTGTCTGTAAAACCAGAAGAGCAGCCAGACCTCTCTGAGCAGAACTCTGCTGTCTTTGACTGACTGCTGTGTACATTGCAGGTTATCCAAGCTCCCTCTGCAGTCAGTGAAATCACCTGCAGAGAACAATTCCTCCACCGCCTTCTAGGCAATTACTTTTGCACCACTGACTGCAAAGAGCCTAAACAACTATCTCAATTCTGACACCTAACTTTTTCTAACCAATAGCTAAGCAAGACAACCCCCCCTCTTTAAGGGTCTGTTTGAACACAGATGAGCAGAGGAGGACTGTTAGCAGTGAAAGTGAGAATGCAGACACTGGACACATGCATATACACAGCAAAAATTTTTATGATGTTTCATGTGGGAAATATAACCATGAGAAACAGATGTTCCTCTAAGATGTAGAGTTGAACATCCTCTTCAACTTCTCATGTCCCTATCCCATAAGGGATTTGTTTTTAGGAAAGTAACAAAGGTGGATAATAAATCATTTTTCTGTAACAGGCAAAGAAAATGAGAATTTGTACCAGTTTTCTGCCTGTGGAGCCCTGCTAATGTCAGTACCACTTGGCCTGGTTATAAACAAAGGATCTGGGTTTTAAAAATTGATGCCTGGCACAAACACTTTCACATAAGAGTACTTTTCTTCATGATCCTGAAGGTTGTGTTTGTGCTTAAAACCTCTACAGCAAATTATAACAGCAGCCACCAACTGCAGAAAAAGAGGAGAAAGCTGGTTATTGTTTTCTGTCTTTTAACCTCTTCCTCATACACAAAAGCAGGAGGATGGAGCATTATTCAGAGCTGGTTATTACAAGATAAATGCTTACAAGTAGAGATGTAGCAAGACAAAATAAGTGCATTTGTAAACTGCTCGTGGCCATGCCACAAACAATGCACTTGCCTTTTACACAAGTAACCCTTCATGGTGCATTTGCTCGCCGTGTCTCACAAAAGCAATAACACTGTGAGCCATACCTTTTCATGACTTAATTATCAGTAATCTTTGTTAACCTGTCTTTCTTCATCCTTGATGTCAAAGTTACAATGTGCACAAAGCTGCCAGGCTCCCAAGTCACACCTGGCCCTCAGAACACATCACACCTATGTGCTCATATTTAAACTGGCTTCTTGTCACATTTTTGCCTGGACTTTCAAAATGCTCTTTCCAATCTATGAAGGTTAGCACAGAGTCACCATTTTTGTGCAACAAACCATTTCTGCCTTTCTGCCCTGGTTGCTCTTTAACAGTTCCTGGCAAAGGTCATCTGGGGTCAAATCTTCCCCAATTCCACTGTAAACTATAGTCTCTTTTATTATTTTTTTTTCCAAAATTTTAAAAATAGAGGAAATGAGAGATAGGCAACTTCAAAACCATATTGTAAGTCCAGGTGGAAATTCTGTACTAAGTTACTTTTTTAATATCACAAATTCCAAGCCACAAATTACATTTAAATTGGGATCAATTCATGGGATCTCAAACCTGGAACTCTGGACCCAAACTTGGAAACTGCTTAAAATATTTTGTTTAGACACATTGGCAGAATTTAAAAGCCTGTATAAATGTAGTCAATACTTCTCTGGATAAATGTGGCCTTGTGAGGCTGTTTGGGGTTGAGGCTAGGTAAGGATCTTTTCAAACACGATACAACTGGCATATATCATTCTCCACACATAAAAATAGGTTTTGGGGAAAAAAAGAAGCCATGGGGTTTTTCTCCTGCTGAACAGTCTTCAAAATAACTGTTAGTATTTGTATCAGTATTTTCCAGTGCATTTGCTGAACACAGACTGAATTTTAGTTGAAGATATTTGAAGATTTGAATATTCGAAGATTTTCTCTGTCTTGACATCAGGCACCTGGTCTTCATGTGAGGATATTCTATAGAAAAAACTCCTTCAAGGGAACCTGTGATTTCTTCAAGATCAGAAACAGGAACCAAAATGTTATGCTGTGCTAATGTCTTTTCCCCTATGCATGAGAGGGCAAAAGTAGGAAACCAAGAAAGAAACAGCCATGGTCTGTCTATTATTTATCTCCTTAAAGATCA
>VZUA01084923.1:0-14773 GCA_013401035.1 Horornis vulcanius
AGAGGGGCAGAAAGGCGAGAGCGGATGTGCAATAAAGGGTGTGAATGCCAGGGTGTCGGGAAGTGCACCGGTGCTGTGCCCTGGGGGTGCCACATGAGCGAGTGTCTGCCCTCCCTCTGGCTGTGAGTGGCTGTGCCTTGCCTCCGTCCTTGGAGACAGAGGAGGACACCCGTGCACGCTCTGCCGGTGGCTGCCTGCACGTACTCTCTTGTTTTCCTGGCTGAGGCAGAGGGAGAAGGCCTGGTTTCGGTTAAGCCTCGGTCACACAAAGATGCCTTTCCTATTACTCTTTTGTTTTTCCTTCTAAGCAATGTTCCTATTTAACTCTTCCAACTCTCCACTATTAGTGTAGCCTGCCCTGCCTGAGGGCCAGCCCAGGTCAGAGATAATTCAGGAACAAAGAGAAGTTGTTGGACTGTGGGGCTGGAAAACTCTCAGCCCTGCGGAGAAGCTTTGGGAACCTCAGCATGTAAGGAGGATAACACTGTTGAGAAGATCTAGGAGGCCTGGATGAAGATATCCAGTGGTGTAGAGCATGATAGAAATACCTAAAGAGTCAGTCATGGTATTATCATGACTGAATTTGGCACCAACCTTCAAATCCACAGAGGGGGAGTGGGGGAGGCAGAAAAGAAAACATGCAAAGGCCTTTTCAAAACTCAAGACCACAAGAAAAAACTTCCTATAAACAAATCAAATGGAAATATTTTTTTAGTTCTATAAACATTTCCCCTTGAAGCGTTCAACCCAAATATTGCATCACTGTGCTAAGACATAAACAAATCTTGCAGTGAAAGAGATGCACACCAACAATAGACTGGCCTGTTTGCCTTGTCCAGGCTGCGAGAAGTGCAAAAAACAAACAAACAGGGCGAAGAGTGACAAGCAGAAGAGAGATGTCTGAGGAGTACTTGTTTGAATATTCAAGGGAGAGAAGACTCACACACCCCACCCCCCAAATCCCACTGAGCTTCAATAAGGAAATTCATCTCCTTCAGGGTCCTTAGAAAATCACAGCTCTGGCAAGTCAAGGACACCAGCCAAACTTGTCTTTCAGAAAGCAAGATAGCTTCTGATTTTCCCCAAATATATTATTTTAAAAAATATATTCTTTGACACAAGTATCTCTTGGGTAAAGATGTATTTATTTTTGCAGTGATTATCATGGTGGTATCAAGAACTACACTGGCCAAGCTGTCCTGTGTTTTACACCAATGTTGTACTTCCTATACAAGGAGCCAAGCCACACGCCTATTGGAAGGTTGTTGCCCTCTGAGAAGTAGTTAGCAGGATTTCAGCAGGAGGCAGGGGTCTGGGTCTGGCTTTTAGTTGGTCAAAATCTTTCTAAGCACTCTAGGAAGAAGAATTTGGCACCAGATTAGAAAATGTGAAGCGCCCCACAAGAAACACACCTCCAAGGAACAGCAGGAAAAGGTGATTTTGCTCTATCAGGACACCCATTTGCTCTATCATCCTCATGTGTAGGTACCTCTAATCTGGCTCTACCTCCACCATTTCTCACATTTTTGGAATGCAGTATGACCCTGTAGACATAATGCCTCTGAAAGCACACAGAAAGATCTGCCTCCAGTCCCTCTTCTTGCTCCTGTGCCAGGGAGAGCACTGTCCCTGTGTGGAGAGTGGACAAGGACAGTGGCAGCGAGGAACATGGTGTATTCACCATGGCACAACTGCGCTCAGCAATTTTGGTGCTGCCTGGTGTTGTGTGTTTTGAGTCATAGTACCGTGCTGAGACCAGGATTTGGCTCATACCTCAAACAGACACTGTAAGAGCTGCCAGGGACCTACTGGTTTTGCCTCTCTCATCATGAGACACAGGCGAGGAGCTGCACAAGTCACTTGGGTGGGAGGGAATTTCATTCTTGTTCCAGCTCACACAAGAGACACTGTAGAAAGGGCCACCAAAAAAGCTGCTTAGCAGTTCAGTCTCATGGGGAAGTTCCACTACCAAAAAGCTAGTAAAAATTGAAATTTCTTGGGCAGGTAAACCGGCTCTGTATTCAGCTGAAATAAAACAGAGACATGGTTATCCATGGTTCTTCAGCTGGAATCATATTGCAAAAAGCAGACACAACTATGATTTCTCTGGTGGCTTAACGTCCTCCTTCCACAAGCCCTCCTGGTGCCAAGCCATGCTGTGCATGGTCCTCACACTCAGCACCCCTGGCTGAGCTGCCTGCAGCACTGCGGGGAACAGCAAACCTTCTGAGACCATTTGACCTCCCTAGACTCTCGACAAAACCTCCGTGCATGCTTTCTTTGGTCTTGAGAAAATGACTTCAGGTGCTGCTGTGGGAGCTGATTTATGAGGGGAGGCTGACAGAATAAAGGGCCTCACACACTTCTCATGTTACATTGCATCTAGCTGGTGTGAACTCAGAGACATTTACACCCAGCTAACTGAGGGAGAATTGGGCCCAGACCCAGTTTATCTGTCTGACAACAGAGAGGATTAAAGACCTGTAAAAGCTAAGCAGGGGTGGTCCAAAAATATTAGAATCAGAAGTAACGGAATGAAGTATACAAGAGTAAAATTAAAGTCGTAGAGAAAAAGATTACAGCTGACATCTATTCCCTAAGCCAAGTGTTCTGCCTTCCACAAGATGCTTCTAGGTATGGCTTATATCAGTCAGAAAAGGGGATTAAATGGATTTTGAGCTCAGCATGGCCTGGCACGCAGCAGGCAGACTGGAATGGGAGTATTTTGAGCACTGGTGTCTTGCAAGACTTCAGAAGGCAGTCTGCAAGTGGATTACAGCATCCTTCTCCAAAGTCCCACCCATACAGTCACGCCTCATGCAATATCTAACACATGCAGTCAAATGAAATGGCAACAAATAAAAGCAGCTGGTAGAAATGAAAAATGAAGAATTTCAAAGCTTTGCCTGATTTTTATTTGCCTATAACCACTGGCTGCTGCATCGTATCACGCCACAAAAGAATGTGTGGATTTCTTTTTTCCTCCCTGAAAGGTTAGTTTGTTCTTTGGATTAAAAAAGGATCAGGAACACTAAGTTATATAACCTTTTAAAGTTCACCTAACCCTTGTTCTCCAAGACTATAAATTCCTGAGCACCATGGCCTTGGCATCAGCCGTGTTTCTTTCTTCTGAGAGAAGACCTAATTCCTAAAGTTTTGAAGAAATGACTGGTAGGTGCTCTGCTATCCTGCTCTTTAAAATGCAGAGGTGTATTTGTGCACAGCCTAATGAAAAGACAAAGCAGGGCACATAGGAGCTGTAAGACCAGCTCTTTCTCTTTTTGCCTTTGCCCCAGTCTCCAGATTGCTGTGGGGTGATGGTATTCAGTGGACACCATATACAAGAAGAGAGGAGAGTATTAAGAAGATACTGCAGATAAGCAATGAAGATAGCCTGGCTGACCAAAAGGAGAGGGACTCATAATAGTTCAAACATCAGTGTCTGCAAGGCTTAACACCAGAGAGTTGAAGATCCTGAGGAAGATGATATTAAAGGATCATAAGAAAAATAAGGGACAAAAAAGTGCAGGTTGGTAAAATAACACTGTTTCAAGAGACACACCCTCCAAGTTAGACAGGAGAAGTCTCCCTCAGGCTCCCCTAGCAGGGCTAGCCACTGGGACAGAGCAGGGGAGGGCAGGTTTAAGGAAAGTGACGCCTCTGACATTGGGGGTCAGGAGTGTTCTTTGGCCAGATGGTCAGGTGGGGAGAGCGAGGTTATCTCAGGGTGCATCCTCACAACCTAGAGGCTTGCATCAGCCCTCCTCTGGCTTCATGAGCTCTTGGGACAACCCCAGGAAGCACCAGCTCATGCCTGGGACCAGGGGCTTCCCCACAGGCTGAGCCCAGAGAGGGACCTGCCAGTGCCGTGGGGGCTTCCCCGTGCTCCCCTCGGTGCCTGGCTGTCTCCAGGCCCCGGCTGCCAGGCTGGGATGTGGGTTAGCAGATTTTTTCCACGCTGTTTCTCCGGGATCCCTGACAGAGCCCATCAGAGCTGCCTTTTATCAGCACTGCACGCCTTAGTGAGCCTGTCATGACTTACACACAATGTGCTCTGTGCCGGATTAATCCGGCTGGCTTTCATGCTCAGGATGTGGGTGACGGATGGGAGGGGGGCTGTTGGGGGGCACGGGCACAGATGCAGGGCTAGTGGGGGCTGGGGAGACTGGGGATCCCCAGGCTTTTCACTTCCTGAAGTTAAGGACATGTTTGAGGGCTGTTGTAGAGGACAGGGTAAGCACAAGCCTTAAGCAATGAAAAAGAAAGATGGAAAGGCAACAGGTGTGTGGGAAAGTGGTAAGGGAAGAGAGATTATAGGTGAATAATAGGTGAATAAATGGACTACAACAAAGAGAGAATGTGATGTAAGGGGAGATCTGGGTGACTTAAAAGGTAAGCTCCCTTGTTGACAGACATGACAGGTAGCTATTTCCCACAGGTGTAATTATACAGGGACTACACTCCACCTAAAGGGATCTTTTCAGTCTTCAGCATTAACCTGGAACACCTTTAAGATGCCTCCTCATCTTCACTGTTGCTGTCTGTAAACCTGCAATAACCTCCTACAGATTAGAGAATCATAAAAAGTGTGAAATCCTAAACCCAGCGGAGTTTAGGGTATTGATGGGAATAAGATTCCTATCAACTGCTGTAGCACCAGGCTTCCATGTAGGGTCTCCACAGTGAAAACAAATCTCATACATGAAGAAAAAACCCTGCTTTTCCCAACAAACCTCTACAAACCTAAAAATGGATACTAGGAGGGAAGGATCAGTCAAAGCCACCTAAGCCAACTCCACTAATACATCTCGCACTCTGCCATGATTTCCAGCTGAAGGGGTGCACACACATAGAAAAAGCCCCCAAACTGATTCTTAAAGAGCTGGTGGTGCTGCAGTTTTATGTACACACATATAATTTGAATGCATATGCTAAAACATAATATACATCTCTCCTCCAATTTGAGATTCACAACGTTTACTTGAAATGATACATTCTACCTAATGCATTTCACCCATGAAAGTCCTATTTTCAGCACCTACTGCCCAAATTCCCATCTCCACTTGGAAGGGTGAACTACTTTATAGCCCCCCATCCTGTCTATCCACTGTACAGGCATCCAAAAGTTTCCAAATAATTTCCCACTCAAGGATGAGAATAAGCTTGCCTGCCACTGAAATCTCACTGTCTCTGGATAAAATACACCACCTATTTAACAGCACAGAGCAACACTGCCACTGCAAAAGATGACATGCATGGTCTGGGTTTTACATCCTGTTCATCAGGGGAGCATTTCTTATTATTCTGAGATGGACTTAGGCAGTGAAGCCAAAGGCAGGACAGCATGTCCTACCTCTCTCTGCACACAGCAGGTTCATGCTGCCTTTGTATCCAGTCTCAGGACTTCCCACATCCAGCACTGGCAGTGAGGTGTGTGGTCATGATCACAAATGTGGTTATATTGGCTTTCACTGCAAGAGAAGTTTTAAACTGTAGGAGAATAGTTGCTGAGTTCTGAGGAAGGAAAGAAGGATTCTAGATTGGTTGGAGAGGAAAGGCTATTTATTTAGGGCATTTGTGTGATCTAACTCAAGTAAAAAGTTTTACCAATTGCCTTTGATAATTTCCCATTAACAAAACATTTTCTTAAAGACCCTGTCCTCCACTCAAAATGTTCAGTGACACTGTAAAACACTTGCCAAACACAAGAGTATCTCTCTGACTGCTGATCCCTGAACATTTTAAGACAAGGAAACAAATGGACCTGAACCAAATCCTCTCAAAGACTTGTGAGCCCACTAACTCCAAATATTTCCTATCAATGACCTGACTACAAACAGAATGGTAGTTCTTTACAACATCCCCTCTGGATATGTGGCACAGAACAGGCACAGCTGCACCCATATATATCACATTTTATACCAATATATAATATGTTTTATACCAATATATGTATCACTGCAAAAAAAGAGAGAATGATACCTTTGTGGGGTATCTTTTACATTGTTTTTATCATGTCTGAAACTGGAACAGTAGTAGTAAAACTATCTTGCTGCCAACCCCTCTCTCAGCGGGAAAAGCTACCACTGGTTCACAGTGATTTTTTTTTTTTTAATTTCAAAATACATATCTTATCTCTTGTGTGTCTTTGTGTTTGTGCATGAGGGTAACGCATATATTCTGAAATAAAAGAAACTCCAGTGAACGTATGATATTTCTGTCTGACATCAGGATGAGCTTGTCACCACCAAGTCTATGTCCCTGACTTGGACCCTAGTGGTAAAACTAAACTGACATCAAGTTGGTTTTGTTTGCTCCAGCAGAGATTTCCTAATATAGGCAGGCCCTATCTCTTGTCCTTTCATCCCACCCCCCTCTTTAATTTGGCTTTCTGAGTTCTGATGACTGAATCACTTCCCCCTTTGTTTCTCTGATTTCTTTCCTAATCTTCTGCTCCTGAAAGATGCTTAGTTCCTGAATCCCTATACAAATACACTTTCCTTTCTAAGCTTCTCACCAGCCAAAAAAGGTTTTATTTGTTTATTTAATTTGACATGCTGGAGAGAAATGATCCCGTTTCCTATGGATTATTGAAGTAACAAATAGCTTTACAAGAGGGTAAACAAAGTAAAACTCATGCTGAAACTCCTTTGAACTGGGGGCTTCCCTTTCACATCTCTTCATAATGTGAGACTTTCCCCTCTCCTCTACACAGTACACAAGATGGCTTTCTGGTCACTTTGGACCATGGCCACTCCTGGAACTGAGCTAGTCATCAATTCCTCATCCATCCTTCCACAAACTTATCTTGAATTTCCAACAACATGGCCAGACAGCTTTGAACTCACTCTATGATGGAGCATTTTATCCATCTTGTCCCTGCCTCACAGCGCAATTCCCTCCATCAATTTTTCATTTTTGCAAAAATGCAGAACTAGAGGATCCTGGTGGCGAGCTAGGGAGCCTCCCTGGAGGCAGTGATACCACGGTGATTTTTATTGGGAGTTTTGCCTAAGTCAGGCAGCAGACATGGTACACCTGAAGCAGCACTCTGCAACACACCTCCTTCAAGGTACATTTCTGTAGAAAAATAGGCAAAACAACAAAACCCAGGTATGAACCTGGGCTAAAATTCTTAAGGACTCAGAGCCAGAGCTGCTGATGAGCTGCTCACAGGAAAGCAAACCCCAGCAGTGTGCAGTTCACATTTTTTCGGATCACTTAGGTTTGGTGGCTGGGGCCTGGCTGGCTTCCCCCCACCCCCAACATCCCTTTCTGTTTATTACTCCTGCTGTAATTGGAAGGCATGTGTGGATGAATTAAACATAGCAGGACAGATGAGAAAACTCTCCCTCTTAGCTGGCTGAATGAGCAAATTTAACTGAGCCTGTTACCCACTGAGTATCGTGCCGACATGCCAGGGTCCGGTTTCCTTTGAGCTCGCCCTTTCATGCGGAGTCCCTCTGTGCCCCCTGCCTTGCTCCTCACAATATCAAACAGCTGGAGTTTCAGCGGCCCCAAGGAGAAGCCTTTGCATCTGACAGCAGCAGCAGTGGGAATTTCGTCTGGGATCAGAGAGGGACAGGGCCAATATGGGCAAACTGGTAGCCGAGGATCAGGGGGGCTCTGGCATTTCCAGAAGGAGATGGGACACCCCCACCCCCCAGCCACAGGCTGTGCTTGGTCAATGCCCAGAGTAAAAGTTTCCTTATGCCTGAGGAACTGGGGTTAATGAGGGAGTTTGGGCTTTCACACTGCTTCGAGCTTCAGACAGGCCAGGGGCATCCAGAAGTCGGTTCTGGCGGGGAGTGTGAAACAAACGCATGCCAGCATAGAGCAGGCATTCCCAGTACAGCAAAACAGAGCTTCCTGAGAGCAGGACTGCCACTGGCTTGTCCAGGGATGCCAAGGGAACATGGCCACATAAACCAGCACCCTGCTTTGTCCCAAGGCATTTCTTTTGGGAGTCAGGTGAGAAGAACAGTATATGAAGGGCACTGCTTCATCCATCTATTCCCTCAGCCCCTGGGATAAACAGGGAATGTAATCCTGCAGGGCTGCAATCTTTTCTTTCATACCGTTTAACAAGCCCTGGGGCACTTCTTTGCACAGCATAGATCTTAATTCTGCTCCCTCGCCTTTTTCTTCCCACTTCTGTAAGCCTAAAACTAGTCAGGGTTAATTCAATTCCTGCTTTAATTTAGGAGAGTTTACGACTGCTTTAAATTAGGAAACCGGCATTTTTCAGACAAGGCAGGTGCTAGAGGTCTTAGCACTTGTAAAAATTAGGCCACTTAGTGAGGTGTCTACGTGTGGATTTAGCACCTGAGAAGTGTGTTACTGAGCAATATAAGGAAAAACTTGGAATCTTGGAAACAATTCTTTAAAAGATAATTAGAGAGCAAAGTTAACATTTCAAAGGGAGGAAGTTTGTGTTCAACCTGATAAGCTTACCCATTGAAATGAAAGTTGAAGAAGCCATCAACACACACTCCCCTGGAACTCAAAAAATCCTCAGGAAAAATCAGTTTTAATCTTTTCAGTACCCATGTAGTAAACCAAAGAATTAAGAACTCCAAATACAAATAGATAAAAAACCCACTAAATCCTTTGCATCGTCCTTATGAGAAATGATAAGCCGGGTCAGAACTCTACTCAAGTGCCACTAAGCAGGAATAACTCTGAAACCCAATGATGACATGATGAAAAACTTCAACTCTTTCACCTTCTTCTTTGAAGACTGAAGGATTTCCTGTTTAGAAACTACAGATCATGTTTGCCACCTATGCTCTTTTGTACATGACAAAAACGTGAGAAACCTATCCTTTCAGTGACAGATTTGTTTCAAGATCATCTTTGCTGAAGGGCCTTGAAAGACCAAAGATTTCCCTGCACCTCTGGGTAAATTTAAGTTTTGGGGCACGAATTCACTCTTCGGTGCAGGGAGATGCAGTGAGGAGGAGTGGTGGGGTTTGATCGCAGGGAGTGGTGTCGCTGCTTCTCATGAAAATTTGTGCCACAGACACTTTCCGTGAGAGCAAGCACCTGCTAGGAAGGGATAACTGGAAGAAAAGACCTTTTCATCCTTTCGGCATTTACTACAACAGATGACCACGGAGGATGGGGCGGGATGGCCGCCCAGGCGGGGCGCCCGGGGGGCTCCGTGAGCCGCTGGTGCCACTCCAGCCTGCGGTGCCAGCCCAGGAGCCCCATGCCCGGGGCCCCGCACGCCTCGCCCCGCACCCCGGGCCGGCAGGGCCGCCTTCCCCGCCCATAACAAACTTTTCGTCCCAACTTTCCCGCTTCCGCCGGCCCGGGAGCGGGGGGCGGCGGGGAGTGGCCCTGGGGGCCCGCGGCTCCCGGGTCGCGGCGCTGGGGGCACGGAGATGGGGCGGGCGGGGGACGCGGCTCCGGCCCTGCCGGGCTTTGGGGAAGGGGTTTTACTTGGAGTTTTCTCCCTCCTCTGGCTCCTCCTCTTCTTCCCTCCTCCTCAGGGGGAGGGGAAGGAGGGAGGCTCTTGGGGCAGGAGTAGCCAGAACAGGGAATTGTTTGGGAGTTCAGTCATCCAAAAGCCGTCTCCCGTATGGAGGGTCTGGCTTCCCGCATCCCGGCGCCTCTTCCCTCCTCCTCCTCCTCCTTCTCCTCCTCNGCCTGAGCTAAGCGCGGCCCCCCATCCCCAGCCCGCAGAAAAAGCACAACCACCACTCCCCAAACCAAGGGCCCCCTCACTTTCCCCTTCCCCCCAAAACAGGCATTCCCCCCTCTTTTTCTCTCTCTCTCTCTCTTTTTTTCCCTCTGTGTGCGTGTGTGTGTGTGCGTGTGTGTGTGTAGTGAATTCCCCGCAGATCCGGCCTGGAAGTTCCCAGCTCCTGGAGTTAAGCCTCTTTGTTGCTTCCCTTCGTTTGGGGCATCTTTGTGTTTCCCCCCCGCCTGCTCCACTGGAGACCGCGGTGAGTGAAAGGGAGGGGGGCCCGGGCCTGGCGGCCCTGGCGCGGGGCTGGGCGGACGCACGGTGGTGGCGGGCGATGGGGCGCAGGGCTTTCGCCCCATCCATCTTCAGGCAGCGGCAGAGTTTGGGAAGTTGGTGTGGGGATGTGAGGAAGGGGGTCTGCCTAGGGATGTAGGAGACGTGACAGGGGAGTGGTGGAGACCCGCTGGTCCCCACCGGGACCGAGGCTTGTTTTCGCTCAGGCAGGTGAGATGTGAGGGGCTCGGATGTTTCCCTGCAGCTCTTCCTCCTCGGCGGGGCGGCCAGAACTAATGGAGGGCCCAGGGCACGCACACGCTCCGCGGTGCTCCAGGGCTCGCCTGGAACTTCCCCAGCAGCCTGGTCCACGAGCTTGCCCCGTCCTCACTGCCGGCTGGGCGAGGGGGCACGGTGAGCAGTGAGGGAGAAGGAGAAGCTGTGCAAAGTAAGCCGCAGATCCATCCTCCATTGCTCCAACTCTTGTCAAAAGCTGCTGGGAGTTTACAGGCAAGAGCTGTCTCTGGCAGATGCGAAGGCATTTCGGTTCGTGCTCTGTTGAAGGGGCTGCTGCAGAGAAAAGCGGGGGTGGGCAGTCTGTGTGTTAGTAGAATTTTTGTCCTTTTCTGTGACCGAGGAGTTTTTAATCCTGGTGCAAGGATGAGGAGTGATTTGAATCAGGGGAAGTAATTTTCTCACCGGCAGTGGGATGTTGTAGGATTTGTGCACGCATGCCTCCCTGCTTGGACTGCAACTCTGGCAGATCCTCCGGATGGTGACGGTAAATAGAAAATGTGTTAGGGAGAAAGTGGCATGCTGAATTTGTAGCCGTGTCCAAACAAGACTTTTTCAAATGCTCTGAAGATACTAATACTTACTTTGGAAAAGAATAGATTTTAGCCAATAATACCCTTGGCTGGCAGAAGGTACTTAATACAAATCTCTCTCTGGGCATTTCCTCAGCTGATTCTGGTACCCCAAGTGTTACTTCACTGACGTTGTCTGAGAGGCAGTTCACGTCTATTAAAGTTGGGCTTTTTTGTCCTTGTTTGTTTTAAAGAAATTCTCTTGACCTCTCTGCAGCGTTATGTGAGTGGGATAACAGGAATCCATACACACGCTCAGCACCCGCATGTAATTCCCAGCATGTCTTAAATGTTTTTCTTGGTGCCCAATTCTCTTAATTTCCACATTGCTACCACAGTGTCTTTTTGATACGTTCATTTGCAATCTGACATTAAAATTTATTTCCCATGGGCTAAAAAGCTACCATGGAAAATATTAGAAGAATGTGGGTGTTTTGTAAGTAGAATTTTATCTTAGTTTTCTTTTGAAACCAACTGATTCAGTGTGCCTACGATTAAGAGGAGGGCTCCTCCATATTTATGCCTATGTACTTATATGGCAGACACTTCAAACTAATGGGTTGGATGCTGAGGTTTGTGTCTTGGGCAAGGATTTCAGCAGAATCATGGGTTTGTAGTGAAGATTTATTCTGTTTATCTAAGTGACCTAAAGAAATGAAGTTAAAATAAATTCCCATGCTACTAGGAGTCATGTGGGGGTCTTCCGAAGTAAATAGGACAATTAGGATGAGCTGTGAGCTCCCTGCTGGGTGCATGATATTCTCTAACAAGAAGTAAAATGGGAGTTTTGTTCCATGTCCTTTTCTTAATCCTCCCCTTCAGAGAGAGTTACAGGGACTCATCCTGCATATACCAAGCAGAAGACGTCCCAATAGGCGTTTGCTGTGAGGGTTGAAGTCAGGTACAGTGCAGTCCTCCCTGCTTCCTGCTGGGGAATGTGAGGCAGGTTCATCTGAAGGGTGCAAAGAGGTCCTCTGCAGATGGGAAAGGCAAGTTCAGTTTTCTCCCACTCATGCTCACCCACAGGACCTTTTTTTGAGAGATATCCCCGTACAAGCAGCTGAATCCACACATTCCTTCTGTGCTTGGCTCAATGAAGAAGCATTGGAGCTGCATGATTCTGCATGTGTGTGCTCCAAACTAGCATGTAAGTTGTATGAGTTCTGTGCATCCCTGCAGTCTGGAGAAGGCAGCTTTTCTGTGCCTTTTCTGTGAAGCTGTGCTTCATGATACAGAAGCACAAAGCGAGAGGTTCTTTGAGATTGCAAAGTGAAACTCAGTGTCTGCTGTTTGCAGAGGTCTTTCTAGCCCTCAGAGTGTGAAGACTCCTGGTCTGGAGTTTTGCTCCATTGAAGGTCAGGTGCATCATTGTTCAGTCCACTTCACTGCTTGAAATTCTGCTATGTCCTCAAAACTAACAGCAGCAGATCCCTCCAAATCTTCAGTACCAAACTGGCAGTGCTGCAATACCTTCATGATGCTGGTACAGCTCCTCCTGGCTGACTAGGGCCAGCAGAATTGCCTCTTTGGGAGCCATCTGGAGCCTCCTGCCCAGCAAGAAGCATCACAGGTGGGGCAATGAGGCAAGCAGCCTCTGCTTTGTCCTCATACTCCCCAGTGCTACAGAGGAGAAACTTCCCTTCCTGAGTTAAAAAAAGTTACTCATTTAGGGCAGACCTGAATTTTTGTAGTTTCTTGGCATTGTTAGTGAAACACTTGACTGAAACACCACCACATCTACCTGCTAGTGTTTCCTGGCCTATTCCTGAACCACATGCCCTTAGGCACACAGAAACCTTGCAATCTGATAACAAGCATAGGAAAAAAACACAACTATTGCTTCTTCTGCCTGGGCTGTGGGAGGGAACGTGGGTGACAGGACAAGAAAGGCGCTTGAGTTGGAAGCATGTGTTCAGAAGTGGAGATGGATGGCTGGGTCTTCAGCCCATGCACATGCCCTGTTGTGAGCTTGAATTTTCTCCACAGCCCTGTGCCTTACTGTTCCCATGCAGAAAATGGAACTGGAGCCTGTACTGATGGCTTGAGTGCTGGAAGGAAGCGGCAGGGGGGCATTTATTGCTGTCTGTTGTCTCTTGCCAGCTGACCTGTACCCACTCTCATGTCTGAGCAGAACTCAGGTGCACTGGGGAAAACCCTCTCTGTTGTGCTGAGCCTCCTCACGACTGCCACAGGGCTGGAGAGGCACCTCTCTGCCTCCAAAATCACTCTCTGCCCAGGCAAAGACAGGCTGTCTCCCAGCACCCCACCTTGTGTGCCTCATGAAGCAGGGGAGAAATGTCAGGGAAAAGTGTATTGGGGACCACGCTGGTTGTTTTAGCCCAGATTGGCCTGCAGGAGGGTTTTCAGAGACCTGAGCTCAGCCGGGCTCAGTTTGGTCACTCAGCCTGCAAGGTGTTGCAGCAGCAGCAGGCCAAGGTAACTGCAGGTTAACAGAAGTTCCTTTGGCAGCAAATAATGGTGGGTTGTTCATTTTAATATTCAATACCAAGTGCCTCAGACACGAGGCACAATTCCCTTGGACTTCTTTAATGTGCAGAGGTGATTTTGATATATAACTGCTGGTGTGTTACAGACCAAGGCTTGCAAATCTCTTGGTTTAAACTGTTACCTCCCGGGCTAAAAATCTGCAGTGTGAATTCTGCAGTTAGGATGGGATATCCCACAAGGAAAAAGTTGTCTTGCAAAATCTTTGGAGACTTCCTGTTTCTGGTTAGACCGAAAACATCCTGAGGGAAAAAAACCTGCTGCTGTGTGTTCTGGTGCTCCTGTGGTCAGTCTCAGTTTAAGAGGTTGTTATGTATTCCAGTTCCTAGGCCACAAGAACAATTTAAGGCGAATAATGATTAAATGAGTTGCAGATCCTTAGGTAGAATGGGGGTGAATATCATCTTCCAGGTTTCTAAATGTACTTTGGGTAATGGTTCAGCGTAAGGTATCGCATGCATCTTTTTGTTTCCTGATACTGGGTTTAGTTCCTCTTGGCTCTGAATCATACAACATCATATCTGCTGCTTCGTTGGCTGAACACAGCGCTTGAAGCCGGTTCTCCAGAGGGAATGTTTGCAGAATGGGAAGCTTTCAAAATTTGCTTTGTATGCATATTTGTGCATAAGTCTTCTAAAATCTCTCCACAGGAGCGTGTGCTCCAGCAACACAGCTGTCTTGAGTGTCCATGGGAAGCTAAGACAAAAGGAGTATGGACACAGTGGAAGCAAGTTGGCTGAAAAGCTCAGAAGGGTATTTATTGCAGGGAAAAGAAACCACTTGGTGCTTACACAGTCCCAGAGCTGCTGCGGGCGGTGCAGAGCTTTCTGCTTAAACAGGGAGCAACAGATCCCTGCCCTGAGGATGTTACATGCTCCTTTTATTAAAATAGCCTCTCTTCCCTGCAAAAGGACAAGTAGGATGGGAGGCTCAGCTCTGCCTGATGGGGTTGGTAGCAGAGCACCTGGACTGGTTGCCTGTGCAGCCAGTGAGGGGCTCTGAGGGCTGCCATTGTGTGTTGTAGGAGCTCTTGAGTAAGAGGCAGTGCCAATTTATTTTGGCTCTAGTGGCATCAATGCAGAGAAATGTGCGTCAGGGAGCGTGTGGGACGTGCTTGAGCTTCTTTGCCCTCCTTGTGGGCAGCGTGCCAGCACAGAGGTGAGAGCCAGACTTTATCCTTGCTTTCTGCTCAGCTGCTCTTGAGAGGCTGCTGCCCTGCATCCAGTCATCTTCCCTGAGCAGCCATTAGATGTGAGGATGGCGACTGTGCCTGGTGCCTGTGCAGAGTGTTGGAGGCTTGCTGGGCAAACTCCACAGCACACCACAGCATGTTGCCCCTATGGAACCCCACCGTTGTCAAGTTTGCAGAGGTTTTGGGCTGTGGTGGCTCTATGTGTATGTGAAAGCCAGATGGTGTTGTGGAAAGTGGTCAGTTTTC